>JAVIWB010000876.1:0-17885 GCA_031893035.1 Dermolepida albohirtum | reverse complement strand
GAAAGCAAGCCAATCTAAGTATTGCATTTACGACAGAACCAGAACAGATTCGGAAAGATTTCAAAAGGTAATTACAGAGATCCCATTTGTACCTTACTTTCCTCAAAAAAAGTGTAATGTGGATTAAATTCTACCATCTTTTGTATGGTGAAAGGCATGGATCTTATAATACTTTTCTATGGATGGAGTCTACAAAGAGAGGTAATGGTGATTTTGCTTTTGTTCGAGTGACAATTTCGTAAAACGTTCTTTACTAACTTCTCTTAGACTTTGCTTTTCCTATATGGAATTTCGTATAGACAGTTTTGAATTTCAAGTTTTAGGGATAAGAACATAAGAAGGAAGAAGTATATTATACCATGTAAAAGTAAAAGATGAATAGTGGAATTATCCTATGATTAATGACACTGTTATCACTGCGTTTCTTTCTAGACTTCGTCCGTTTAGGAAGTTTTGTAAAATTAATCAACGACGGGTGAAATTTGGTTAATTGTCGACGTTTCATTTACAATTTACTGAGGTTTGGTCACAAAAATAAAAATAGCATGTTGATTTCAGCGCATTGGAGTCGAAGAAAAATATGTTGAAAAATAATAGGGACTTGAATACCCTAAGTCATTTGTTTAATTTCAAATCTAACATTACATAATCTTCGAATTAATATTATTAGTCTGGTACGTAGACTTCGGCGGTCGTGGTACATACTATCTTCTTTTGGGCTTCCAAGCTGGAACTGCGTCACTGGAATAATTGCCGACGTTTCGTATCCACTCGTATGGGACATCTTCAGAGCTCAACTACTGCTACTGTTTGTTGCACTGAAACTTCAGTGGGTACGAAACGTCAGTAGTTATACCAGTGACGCGGTTCCAACCCGGAAGCCCAGAAGAAGATAGTATAGTATTATTAGTATTTGTTTCATAACAATTTTTTTAAATGAATTGAATAATTGACGTCATCTGGTAATGATTTGGAAATTTCAAAATACGTCTTAATTTTTTTTTAAATAAAAGTTATAAAAGTTAATCGCACGGTGTGCGTTTTGGCTTTCGATTGTACTGATGGTGTACGGAATTTGTTTCGTGCGGGTTTTTGCCGTAGTTTTTCAGGTGCGACACTGTGTAATTATCTTTTGATGATGACAACATAGTTGTCGAAATACGTATATAGAGTACGAACATTAATGTGGAAAGGGGTTATATATCAACCTTAAGTTACTAAGTTAATCAACCACAGCCTCCATCAAAATTACCTTCCAAAATTTATGAAAAAATAATCAACAAACATTTTATTATTTGTTTATTGTTTTGAATTTATAAATAATTTAGTTGAGTATGTATCTGTGCACGATGATATTTGCTTTATTATGTACATGACTACGTTTCTCTGAAAAGGGACATTTTTTTGTATATTTCAGAACAAAACTAATCCCCAAGATCGAAGCTTCTCAAAGCCTTAAAACCTGTAATTGTGGAACTTATGTGAATACACCGTTTCGTACTGTATTTCATCGTTATTGAGGGACGAAAAGGTATAGAAAATGGTACTAATCTCCCAAAAAAAATGTCTGATACATTTACTTTCAATACGAAAAGAAAATAACCTTTGACTTGAAAAAAAACACTGAAATAATAAATAAAAAGGAACAGATAGAAATAGCACGTGAAAATGAAACCTTGCAGGATTACAAACGACATAAAATATCTAAGCGTTAGAGTGGAAAAAAAGGAGGACTTGAAAGAGAAACACACAATCTAATAACGAACGCTAACAAAAGATATAGAGCCCAATATATCTGCAAAAAAGAAATAAGTAAACGATAGTAAAAATTAAGTAAGTACATGAAACGCTAGACGTATACACGTGGATACTAACGAAATAAAATTAAGAAAGAAAAAAACAGCCAGTTTTTTTCTATGTATTAATATACTACTGTGGGCAAAAAATAGTAAGACTTTTTAATTTAAATTTCGCGCGAAAACCCATTCGTCGAAATTTTTTTTTTGTAGGTTGGTATGACTGTCAGTGACATCTGTGCCAAATGTCACATCAAAATAATCATTAGTGTTTAGTATACGCTTGTCTTTCTGAAGTACAAAAAGTGCATTCGGCGGTTTTTACAATGAGTGAAATTATTCAACAAAGAAGTTCTATTAAATTTTGTGTACGGATTCAAATTTCTGGTGCCGAAACGTTCAGAATGTTGCAGAAGGTCTTCGGTGATAATTGTTTGTCGCGAGCAAGTGTCTTTGATTGGTACAAATTATTCAAAGAGGGTCGAGAATGCGTTGATGACGAACCACGTCCAGGACGGCCATCAACATCAACCGATGATCAACACGTCAATAGAATCAAGGAATTGGTACTTGAGAATCGACGATTAACAGTCAGAGACCTTACTGGCATCGTTGGAATATCGGAAGGATCAGTGAAAACCATTTTGAAAGATCATTTGGGCCTAAGAAAAGTGAAAGCACGATTTGTTCCAAAATCACTCAAGAAACGGTGATGTTAATCGGCCACAAAGATCATGTGATTTGACACTGTTAGACTATTGTCTTTGGGGTTATGTGAAAAGTCGGGTTTATAAAAACAATCCACAATTAATTCCTGCTTCGAAAGATGAAATTATTCGTGTCATTGGTGAGATAGGGCCTCAATTATGATAAAATGTCATTGAAAATTTTAACAAAAGAGTAGACATCTGTGGAGCTGCAAGAGGAGGCCATTTGGCAGATATTATTTTTCGCCATAACTGATACTTCAACTACCAATAGAAAGTTTTTGAAAGTGTATGCAAATTATGTGTTTTATTTATTCTTTAAGAAAACCGCGAAATTTGAAACACCCTTTATGTCAACTTTAAATGATTAAGTTAATCAACCACAGCCTCCATCAATTTTATATTTTTCGTATTGTTGTATTTGATTCTATTATTTATACTTTCTAATTTATTTCAGATAGATAACATAATAGTCTTCCCACGTATCTTCCACATCACCTTCGAAAATCAATATCAAATCTTCGATTTTGCAATTACCCACGTGAATAATGCGAATGGCAAACACTCGATTGATTCCAAAGCAGCAATTTCGGTATTTTCGCTTCGCGTATGTCCCCAATAATGGAGCCACAGGTAGCGTTCGTTCCATAATGCATTCCGCGGTCGCCATAACATTGGTCGAGCGGAGAATTCGCGGCAATATCTCCCTTCGGAGCGGAGACGACGGCGTCGGCGGCTTAGACACCAACAATCAGAAGCAGAACGGCGCAAAGCGCGCGTCCGCAACATTCGCCGAAGAACCATGTGCGCTGTTTGATGTCTCCTGGCGTAAAGCGCTCCGCCCGTGTCTTCACAGGCATTCGCGTTTCTGATTTCCGCTCAGTATATGTACACATTCCCGACCACGTTGAGGTAAATTAGATTAGATCGAATGCGAATCGATTTTCAATTATTATCGTCAGAATGATCGCGAAATATTAACCGTGAATAACAGAAGTTGTAAAAGGAGCGCGTGTGTTTTTATGGCAGTATAAACAGAGAAAATGTGCGTGTGAAACTACTGTAGAGTGTTTTTATTTTATGGGACACTGCGAACTATATTGAGGTGGTCATGACCAGTATATAACGATTCTATAACTGCCATGTAAAGAAAAATTGGTAAGTCTTCTCATAAACAATATCTACAACTTCTTGAATAGATTCCAGACCCATTATTTATAAGAGCATGTGAAATTTTACTATTTAGTTAATAAATATTTGAAAAATTAGCGTTCTACGTCTGCTCTGCAGTATACAATCTAAGAAATTGTAACAAACAATTTCCATTTCCATTTGGTATTATAAACGTTTCGCAAACTAATAAAGCAGTTGATTTAATGAAAAATAATTTTAAACTTGATTGATATAAAAGCGTAGCTTCGTTTTCAACAGATTTTAGCACACCTTTAATATATTTTTTAAATACTATTAACAGGTTTTCCAATAAGAGTGATATGATTTCTTTATAAAAAACACACTTATTGTTAAGAAAATTCAAAAGTTTTTTATTTAATGTGAAGTACAATCGATACAATTAAGTTCTAAATAAAGCGTCACTCAAATGGCCTCCACGACTTCTTCCTTCTGCAGGAACGAATTCGATGAACCCAATTTTTGAGCACTTTTTCCACTAAATCTAGTCGTATGTCATGAATGGCATGTTCAATATTGACTTGTAAAGCTTGAAGAGAGTCTGGTTTATTTCGATAGACCAATGACTTCAAATAACCCCACAAGAAATAGTCTAATGGTTTTCAATCACAACTTCTTGGAGGCCATTCAATATCACAATTTCTTGAAATAATCGAATCTCCAAACTTTTCTCGCAATAATTCTATTGTTGCATTTGCTGTGTGGCACGTAGCCCCGTCTTGTTGGAACCAAATGTTGTCAAGATCAACTTCTTCCAATGTCGGCCATAAAAAGTTGGTTATCATCAATCTATACCGCTCTCCAATGACAGTAACGGTGTTACCAGCTTCATTTTGAAAAAAGTACGGACCGATGATTCTACCATACCAAAAACAACACCAAACTGTCAATTTAGGTGAATGTAATGGTTTTTCATAAATAATTTGTGGATTTTCTTCGCACCAGAATCGACAGTTTTGTTTATTTACCACACCATCCAGATGAAGGTGAGCCTCATCAGAGAAGATGATTTTCTTAAAAAAATAGTTATCGTTTTTAAGTTGTTCCAAGGCAAAATCAGCAAATTCAGGACGTTTACGGTGGTCCAATGGCTTCAGTTCTTGAGTGAGAACAATTTTATAGGGATGCAAACCGAAATCCTTTCTCAAAATCCGCCAGGTGGTGGTTTGAGACAGTCGCAATTGTTGAGAACGCCTTGGAATCGACAAATTACGGTCTTCAGTAACACTTGCCTGAACGGCAGCAATATTTGCATTACTTCGAGCGGTTCTTTGTCTTATTGGCACTTGAAAATTATGTAAATAAAATGTGACCTCAAAATTCTTAACAATTCGACGAATAGCGAGCACACTTGGACGATTATTACGACCATAAAATGGCAAAAGCGCACGAACAGTTGCAATTGGAGAACGATTATTTTGATAATAAAACTGAATAATTTGTAAACGTTGTTCTTGCGTATATCTCTCCACGATGAAATTGTAAACACTACTGAAAACAATGAAAAACAAATGACAGATCATGACATATTACAAATGGCCGAAATGTCACTTCAACTTCAAAATCATATCATCCCTATTGGAAAACCTTATATAATAGAAGCATAGTAATTTTCACTTATTTTCACTTATTTTATACATAACAATTATTACATATATTACATACATTGTATCATATTTTATAAAATTTGTAATATGTTTATGATCTAAATGACAAGTTAAAATGATGAGAAAGGTATCATTATATTTTTGGAGGCCATTAAAACTCTTTATATCACGCCAATACATTCAGTAATGGTGAATTGTTGATGTCTTTGTGTTCATTTATTTAGCTTATTATTCCAAGCATTCTACTAAATTTAGTTTGTCACTTGCTTTCACATATGTACACGTATTATCAATTTATTATTAACCAAAGAATATTCGATAGTTTATTTATTTTTCTGTTTGTCCTATGTAAACACCTGGCCAAATACCATTTATTACTTTACAGACTCTTAACGTTCTAACGGGTGGCGCAAAAGTAATGCCAGAATTTGAACTGGCTGCCATTTTGTTATAAATGAAAAAAAAGAGCTCTGTCTTCATAAAAAGTTTATTTGAAAGTGTAAAATTGTTGACATTAATTGAAAAAAATTGTATGGCTCAAATGACCACCTCCCGAGCTGATGCATAACTGCACTCGTTTTACGGCATTTTGAATTGTTGCTCGCAAAACATCTGGCTCCAAATTGGCGATTTCTTCTTTAATATTAGCTTTCAAGACTTGCAAGGTTTGTGCTTTGTTGTGGTAAACGTGAGATTTTGAAAAGCCCCAAAGGAAGAAGTCTGGTGCTGTTAGATCTGGCGATCTAGACGGCCGGTTCAAATCTTCAAAACGGGTGATCAGTCGACCTGAAAATTGGTGTCACAAAATCTCCATCGTTGCCCGAGCTGTGCGAGCGGTTGCTCCGTCCTGTTGAAACCAACAATGATCGAGACCCAATGCAGCAACTTGTGACAAAAAAAAACTCTTTAGCATCTGCTTGTAACGCTCACCATTTATGGTTACGGTGGTGCCATCGGCGTCTTCAAAAAAAGAAGGGTCAGTCACTTTTCTCGGCAACTGCCGCATCAAACAGTCACTTTGAGGGGATGCAATGACTCTTTATGCATTTCATATGGATTTCCTATGTCTCAGAAACGTAAATTTTCTTTGTTAACATAACCACTTAAGTGGAAATGGGCCTCGTTGCTCATTATGATTTTTAATACGAAATAATCCCCTTCCTTCACCAAGTTTAACAGAGGCAGTAAGTTCCGACGGTCAGCAGGCAGCAATTCGTGAACAGTTTGCACTTTGTAGGGGAATATTTTCAAATCTTTCACCAAAATTCGTTGCGACGAACGTCTGCTGATGCCTAATTGTGTGCATCGTCGTCACGTTGATGTTTGTAGATTCTTTCTGACGTCGACAACAGCAGCGATGTTCTCGAACGAGTGATACGAAGCCGGCCACTTCTTGCGACATCTGTAGTGGACCCAGTTTCCACGAGGCGCTCAGCCAAACGCTTTATTATTCGTGCACATGGAACCGTTAAACTAGCAAAGTACAAACTTACTACCTATTGAAACAAAATAATTCAAACTTTATAAATAAACCATTTGTTATTTCAGAAGTTCATATTTTGAGACAATTTTTATTCTCTTGGGACTACATGAAAAGAGTTAGATACATTTTAACGCCGAAATGGTATTACCTCCTTGAGTTCGATATGTGTTATGTGTGTTATGTGCTAAGGGACTAAATGTCACTTTAATTAATATAAATAAATAGTACAGATAATATTATTCAATAGTAAATATTTATTTGCACGTGATGGTTAGTAAATTTATTACGAACGCGTGTCCGGCTAGCTGAAGCGCTATAATAAATGCAAATAAAGAAAGAAATAACTGCAGAAGTTAATAATCAGTAAAGTTTACAATGAGCATCAAAGTAAAGGACGTGTGCCAAGCTGAAAGAAAGATGTTAGTGGAAATAAAACAATAGGATTGGCCTTAAAATTTTATTCACTAATTTAATTTAATTCTTTAAACTTTAGTATATTAAATAAATATAATTAATGAGATCTAGAACAACAGATAAAACAAAATTAATGTAATGGAAAAGTAATAATAGTAAATCTAGAGATATTAAGCTGTTTAATAAAATACAAAAAGGATTGGATTAAAATATGTGTCGGACGATACGTGAAGTACTTGCGTGTTGTGTGTGTATATGCCCTGGGCCAGGATGTTATGTATATTTCACGGTCGCAAAATTAACACGTCGACACTACGTTAAAAACTTAACTGTACCAGCTCGCGGAAGTAACGTGTGTAGCCTTGGTCATAGCTATGGAGGAAGTCTCTGCGTTTTCTTACAAGCCGGGGCTTTTAAGAAACGACGTCGTAGGCTGAAGGGTAGGATTCTGGTCATGTTTGAATCAACCAATAGGAAAAGAGAATAGGCACGCTAGAAATTGGCGCGCTAAAAAACAGGCATAAATTAAAATTGCGATATTAATTTCAATTTAAGTACCTAGCAGATAGATATCTATACAGAATACAAGACGTGTATTCTGTGTGGCAGAATAATGATTAATATTTGAATCTCTAATGCCTTTAGAAGTCAATACAACAGAATGACTATTAAATATGAGTCAATGGAAAGTTATCAGTGAGAAAAGATTTGTAAAATTCAAGGTATTCGGCTTCCTAGAAAACGACGGCGGTTTGTTTACTTACAACCTGACCGTACGTAACGAAAACAGAAGATTCCTCCATTTGTAAAGGGTTTTCCAATAGAGACTTTTAATTCAATTTGTGAACGCACCCTTTCACTAATCATCGAACTGTCACTGTCAATTTATTCAGTAAACTTAACACTTTATCATGGTAAAGTACACGAACGAACAACGTCTGCAAATTATAAAAATTTACTACAGAAATTCGGAGTCGGTGACCGCTACTTTAAGAGCGTTAACTCCGATTTTCGGTCGTAATTCTCGCCCTAGTAGACAGGCAGTAACAAGTTTAGTGCAAAAATTTGAGTCTACATATTCGTTGTGTGATGTTGTCGTGCCAGTGAGACAACGGGTTGGTCGAAGTGTCGAAAATATCGCTGCCGTTGAAACGTCCGTAGCAAGTGATCCAAATCAGTCAATTCCACGGCGTTCTCAAGAGTTGGGCATCGCCCAGACCACTTTATGGCGAATTTTGCGTAAGGATCTTGGTTTACACCCATACAAGATCAAGCTGACTCAAGAATTGAAGCCGATGGACCATTTGAAGCGACGTACGTTCTCCGATTGGGCTCTGGAAAAGAAGCGCCAAAATGATCAATTTCATCGCAAAATCATTTTCAGTAACGAAGCTCATTTTTGGCTCAATGGGTTCGTCAATAAGCAAAATATGCGTTATTGGTCTGGTGAAAATCCACATGTGCTTCATAAAACACCACATTATCCACAAAAAATAACTGTTTGGTGCGGTTTGCATGCCGGCGGCATCATAGGGCCATATTTTTTCGTCGACGATAATAATCGTCACGTTAGTGTGAATGGTAATCGTTATCGCGCCATGATTACCGATTTTTTTGGCTCGAATTGGAAGATATGGACTTGGACAACATGTGGTTTCAGCAGGACAGTGCCACAAGCCACACAGCACACGTTACAATCGATTTATTGAAGAGTAAGTTTGTTGAGCGTGTTATCTCAAGAAATGGACCAGTCGATCGGCAGCCTCGTTCGTGCGATTTAACGCCTCTAGACTTTTTTCTCTGGGCCTACGTCAAGTCATTGGTCTATGCCAACAAGCCAACAACGTTGGAAGAGCTCAGAGCCAACATTGAACGCGAAATAGCAGCCGTTTCGGTCGAATTGTGTGGCCGAGTCATCGAAAATTGGGTCCAACGAATCGACCGCTGCAAACGTGCCCGCGGTGGCCATATGAACGAAGTCGAATTCCATTCATAAATGTTTTGATTGTACTTCAACCCGATAATAAAGTTTTTGAAATATCTCAAATGGTCTGCATTTTATTTTGAAAAAAAGTTGTCAAGTCCTTATTGGAAAACCCTTTATACAGCACAAAGAAGGTCAAAATAAATAACAATGTATAAGTTGGAAATCGAATTATTTTTAAATTAATATTATTTTAAAAAACATGATATAAAAATTATTATATATGCGGAGCGTAACAATGGATACAAAATTATTTCATTTAAAAAATGTTTTCGAGTTCTCTACATAATCGCATATACACCCAGAAAATTCAATGATTGTTAATTAATAATATTATATATTTAATTGATCGAGTACTAATTATATTATCATTGGAGTGGCGAAATCCACTCCCAATACCAGCCTCAGTCAAGCGAACAAAACGAACGTAGTTAAAATGTAGCAATTTATTTTCATCAACTTATGAAGTTCCGGATTACAATGGGTTTAAATGTATTTATTATACATTTCGCAAACAATGTGGACCACACTTTGTTGGAAACATTTACACCCGTATCAAATCTAATGGCGTCACGTCATACGTTTTAATATAATTTGAATTTACCTTTTTCCATTAAAATCGAATAATAAATAGGGATGGCTATAAATGGCTACATTTCGTTTCGATCATTTTGAACAGAAACATAATGTTCGTTCATTGAACCATTACGAAGGATCCATAGGGTTCAACTTTTTATGTTATCGCAGTTTTATTTAATAAACTAAGTAAGAGATAGTACAGTAGTAGGTGTTGGCGTTTAATTCATCAAAAGTGTTGTTATATGTTCACTTCATCTTTCATTCATATTTTGTGAACTCCTCTGTATATCGTTCTTACGCCATCTGCGATGTGGTAGCGAGAAATTGTTATATATGTTACTCTAGGAATCTTTGCCTCAATTCGTGTGTAAGACAGATCATTATCTCCGAATTCTTTTACATGTTTAACTGTTGACGTCTGTAATAGAAATTAACGAGCCTGTAATTTGCATTTTCCTGAGTCTTATTTTCTTTTTCACTTACACTTACACGTCATGGTAGACATAAAGACATTGTCTCTGACGCAAGTGTTCTCTTTTCTATTCATTCCTTCAGAAAAGTAAGTCTTCGTCTATCATATAGCAGAGACAAATCTATTAGATCGTACATAAAATTGAAAAAGGAACGTACTTACAATTTCTTATTGGAATAATATGGCGATCGTGTAATGTATTGACTTGGGATTGATTTGTTTTGGACTGTATCAGTATAAGTCGAGCACATTGCGACTACGTCGTATCAAAATTGCCATCTTGACTTTATTTTATGACTCACTAGAAGGACGAAAATCTATTTAATATCCTCAGCACCAACGTAAAGTAGAATAATTTTAATCATTGCATCACACAAGAACCGAATATGTCTTTCTTCCCTCTTTTCTACGTTGACGTTAGAATTTTTCTTGTGGTCTAAAATCTTGACCTCAATGAAGAGTACATTACCACCTCAGAGGAAAAGTAGTATTATTTCCACCCTATTGCAGCCACTAAGCCAAAGGACCACGTAGGCATAGAATTTCCATCTTCGAGAACTGCCATTAGAAGTGCACGAAGCAGTTTCGGGTCTGTTGCGTGGTTCTGAGGCAAAAGGAGTGATATCTAGATACAAATGTGGCCCAAGAAACGATTAGCGACCGTTTACGAGCAATGGGAAAAATCCAAAAGATGGGAAAGTGGATGCCGCATCAACTGAATGACAGGGAAATGAAAAATAGAGAAATTATCTGTGAAATGTTGCTTTAAAGGTGAGATCTCGAATAGCCACAGGTGGTGAAAAATGGATTTATTTCGAGAACTCTAAGCGCAAAAATAATGATTATCATCTTGCGAAGCCGGTCCATCGACTCTAAATCCAATTCCTTTTGGTCGCAAGACAATATTCTGTGTTTGGTGGGATCAAAGTGGCGTGGTGTATTACGAACTGTTGAAACCTAATGAAACAGTTAATACTGTTCACTACCGACAACAAATTATCAATTTGAACTATGCATTGATAGAAGAACGTCGAGAACGATGCCCGAAGGCACGGTAAAGTGATTTTACAGCACGAGAACGCGCCGTCTCATACAGCAAAACCGGTAAAGGAAGCATTGAAAACACTTGAATGGGACGTTATATCGCACCCGCCGTACTCTCCAGACCTTGCTCCGTTCGACTATCACCTTTTCACATCAATGGGACACGCGTTTGCAGAGCAGCACTTCGCCAATTTCGAAGAAGTTTGGAAATGGCTCGATGAATGGTTTTGCTCAAAGGACAAACAGTTTTCTTGGAATGGCATCCAAAAAATACCTGAAAGATGGATAAGTTGTGTAGAATCATATTGCCAGTACTTTGAATAAATAAATTTTTTCATTTTCTTGAAAATTATGTAGTTTTTTTACGAAAAAACCGGTACTGAGTTTCTGGTACACATCAAATATTTCAATAGTTTTTTTATTATGCAAATATTTCACATATTTTACATTTGTTTGAAAATAGATTTTGTTTTGTTTAATATTGTAAAATTTACAAGCATACAAGCTTTTTAAACTAACTATTTTGAAATAACTATTATTATAACTATAATTATTGATTACACAGGGTAACAAAATGAAAAAAAAAATTTGGTACCGGAAATCCAACATCTGATTTTAGATGTTTTTAATGTGCTGATTCCAAAAATGCCACCAGATTTTTTCTATCAGCTCTAGTTTTTGAGATACAGGTTACAGGTTAATTGATATTTTTTCTGATAAAGGACAACAAATAAAGAGATAAATATGTACTTAATCGTCAAAATAGAAATATATCCTTGTTTTTTGTGCCTTTGGGACAGCAGGGATAAAAATGAGCACTGGGTTAAAAAAAATGGCCTTCAAGAGATGTCATGAGTTCAAGGAAAACAAAACGTGATCAACGAACCTTTGGTTGCAAGAGAAAAAATCTTACTTTCGCCCTTGCATATCAAGCTAGGCTTAATGAAGCAATTTGTGAAGGCTTTAAATCGAGATAGAAATTGTTTTGGGTATTTATCACGTAAATTTCCTGGCATTAGCACGGAAAAACTAAAAGCTGGTATATTTGATGGTCCTCAAATAAGGCAACTTGTTAAAGATCCACAATTCACCACATCAATGAACGAGACTGAATCTAACGCTTGGTGTTCATTTGTTCAACTAGTACAAAATTTTCTTGGCAATCATAAAGCAGAGAATTACGTAGAATTAGTGGAAACTATGCTTTCAAATTTTAATATTCTCGGCTGTAATATGAGTATAAAAGTTCACTACCTCCACAGCCACCTAGATGGTTTTCCAGAAAACTTAGGTGATTGTAGTGAAGAACAGGGGCAAAGATTCCATCAGGATATTAAAACTATGGAAGATCGTTATCAAGGACGATGGGATAGCCACATGATGGCGGAGTACTGCTGGAGCCTTCAGCGAGACTGCTCTAGTAAACTCCATTCTAGAAAGTCGTATAAAAGAAAACTTTTATGTGATTAGTGACTAATGTAATTATGTAAATTAAGTTTTTGCAATAAATACTTAAATCCATGTGTCTTTGTTTTTTTTAACTGTCAATAGTAATATTATATATTATAACAATTATAACGTAAAATATATACACAATTTTTTAAAAAAATCTCAAAAACTAGATCTGATACACAAAATCTGAGAACTTTTTTACATTCTGCATCCAAAAATTACCCAGGAACAGTTAAAAAATCGCAGGCACCAAAATGTGTGTTGGCCTGTGTTTTCTGCTGATGATGATAACTTAGTTATCTAAATACGTTTACAGACGACAAACATCGCTTATTATTCGAAAGCCTCCATGAATAAGTTGGCTATTACTCCCTATTGTGCTGTTCTTTTACTTGCAGTATATGCCATCCAAACGAGAGAAACTTACGACAACACGACGAAACCGGCAACAAAATTGTATTATAATTGTTAAAAAATGGAATTCAATTTGACCTTAAAAAATATAGCGAACAACCACTGCTTATGAGCAAACAATTTACAACTAAATTCGGGAGTTACCAGACATATGTCTCACCGAATAAGAACGTTACAATTCCAATAATGCATTTTTTATCATAAAAATAAAGCAACTGTCTGAACTCGTGTCTGCCTTCCAACGAGAAAAAGGACAACGTTTAAATAAGAGATATTTTGAGAAGCGTCTTTGAACATTTTCCATAGCCAATTGCGGGTAGAATATATATGGATACAAGAGATATACGCCTTATATATGCAAAATAAAGGCACGTTATCGTCAAGGTATTGGGAAGCTGCCAAGATTTTATAATACCTTACTTGTTTCACTTTTTCTCTCGTCAATAATATAACATACAGAAAAAACTCTATTGTTCAAGTTACGATATTCAAATCATACATTTTACCATCACTAATATACGAGGATAGTTTGACAAGTAGTGAGAATGGAAAAGGAAAACGACTTTTTTAAATACAAAATAATTTTTATTTTTCAATATATTCTCCTAAAAGAGCAATACATTTATTCCAACGGTGCTCCAATGCCCTTATGCCATCTCTAAAATGCGATTCCGGAAGGCTTGCAAAATACTCATTTACGAAGATGATAAGCTCGTCGTTAGACGAAAATTTCTTTTCACCTAGTGCCGTTTTCAATTTTGGAAAAAGGTGGAAGTCGGAAGGGGCTAGATCCGGCGAATAAGGCGTATGCGGTGTTAATTGGAAATGCAACTCATGGATTTTGGACATCGCAAGTGTGCTGTTATGCGAGGGAGCGTTGTTTTGGTGAAACAGAATCTTTTTCTTTGCTATTCGTGGTCGTTTAGCACGAATCTCAACATTTAATTTTTGTAAAAGTTCTGCATAATATTGTCCGTTTATTGTGGTACCTTTCTGAAGGTAATCAATGAGCAAAATGCCCTTCGAATCCCAAAAAATTGATTCCATCACCTTGTTTGCCGATAAAGTGGTTTTCGTTTTCTTTGGAGGTGCAGAACCACGTTCTAACCATTGTTTCGACTGTTGTTTAGTTTCGGGTGTACTGTAGTGTATCCAAGTTTCATCGCAAGTAACAAATCGCCTACAAAAATCAACCAGATTCCGCTTATAAAGGTCCAAACACTCATTGGAAATGCGCAAACGAGTGAACTTTTGATCAGTTGTAAGCAATCGTGGCACCCATCTTGCCGAAAGCTTGGAAAAGCCCAATTCTTTCGTTAAAATGTGGTGTACGTGTTCTGTTGAAATGTTTACCATTATCTGCTATTTCTCTCATTTTGAGTAGTCGATCTTGCGTAATAATATTATGGATTTTTATAATCATTTCCTTAGAAGTCACGATTCTGGGTGCTCCAGAGCGCGCTTCATCAACACAGCTTGTTCTACCACATTTAAATTCATTTACCCATCTACTTCTTGTGGCGGATGATGGAGCAGATTCACCTAATGTTTCCCGTAACTCATCTTTTATTTCAATAGCTTTCATACCCTTAATTACGAAGTATTTAATCACCGCGCGATACTCTGCTTTATCCATTTTAACAAAACGACGTGTTGCTTCTTTTTCAATCAGCTGTCAAAAATAAACTAATCAATCGATTTATCTAAATATCGGAATGTAAACATATAAATAGCCAAACTAAATTACAGTGCATTTGTTTTACCAATTAGAGCGCCACCTATGTATCATTCTCACTACTTGTCAAGCTATCCTCGTAACACCCAATGACTACGGAGTATAATGACTAAATAAACAATAAATTGAATTGAAATTCCCTAGCAATTTTTACATACAGAAACTGTTTCGTGATATAAAATATTAAGTACATTTCCATGTGGAATTTTCCGCAATTGCATATTCCATTTCGATTCGGAATATTTTTAATGTATACTCTACGTTTCGGTCCGCCGGCAATAATGGACAAACATCAATACAAAGTGTTACCGTGTTATTTTTGAAATTCTCGATTTGAAATTTTTATTTCGCTTCATTAATGAGTTTTATCGAATTGGTAACAACAATAGAATAGATTTTCTGTCTTTGTTGTTGCGGTTTAATCCTTAAAGGGTAAACATAAACGTTTCTAGAAATTCGCAAATGAAATTAATAAAATCTGACACAAAAATAAAGTTTACGTACATTCAATTTATTTTAGTAGCTCCTAGACTGGAGTTTTTAATAAATATGGAGAAAACACACAGACTGTGGCCCCGGTGAGTGGTCTCTCTTTGTAACTGAGTTACTATTTACATGAACTGGTTACGAAAGTAAGTAAGTAAGTGAGTAATCAATCAACAACATTTTAACCTGGTACAGCGAAGATTATTAATTTGCCGGGTCCCTTTTAGATCTAATTTACCAGGGTTACAATCATCGAAGGCTCAATATTCAGACCAAGACTTATTCTGACTTCTCCGTGAATAAAAGAATGTGTCTAGACACACTGTAGAGATTCTTATTTCACAAGTGTTAGCAAACTGGAATTTTCCAAACATTGTACGAGCACCACCGACATATGTCGACGCAATTTTTCCATTCCATGTTCGTCTTGTTTATAAAATCGTTTAATATATTAAACAATGCAAACGATATTACTCTTGAGTTCTATTGGCTTGCGGAAAAATAGTTCCTCTACTACCGACGTGCCATCATAAAATCGAACAATCGACAATTAAATGAGCACATTCATTGCTACAAGGGTAGCCGTTTATATTTCGGGAACTGGCAACACTGTTAGTGTTACCTCCGGTCTGATGATTGCATCGTAAAATTTGTCATTTTCGACAATATATTTACCTTGACAGTTTTATTATCCGGTCGCTATTTCTATTGTTGATAGTAACTTGAAAATTTTATGTCAGCAAAAAATGGAATTAGCTCACGAACTTTTCGTACAATTATTTTTCATAACTTTCGGCATGGATTATCTCAACAAGAATGCATCGACGAGCTAAATTCTTTATATGGTGATTAAGCACTGCAGTATATCGATGGTATAGAGAATTCAAACTTGGACATCGTTCATTAACGATGAATTTCGTGCAGGTCGTCCCACAAATGTTGTTGTGTCGGAAAACATTAATGCAGTGTGTGAATTGATAATGCAAGACCGTCATGTGACATACCATGAGATCGAGGCATCTCTAGGTATTAGTAATACCAGCGTGCATAAGTTCTTGTATGAACATTTAGCCGCTAAGAAGCTACGTTCGCGTTGGGTACCACATAATTTGACAATCGTTCAAAAAAGGACTCGCGTCGATTGTGGCGAAGAAATGCACCGAAAATACACTGACGGTACTTCAAAGAACATTCATAAAGTCGTCACAGGTGACGAATCTTGGATCTATACGTATGAGCCCGATAGTAAACAGCAGTCGACTGTGTGGGTATTCCAAGATGAGCCAAAAGCTATAAAATTTGTTCGCGCTCGAAGAACATCAAAGCAAATCGTCGCCTGTTTTTCAGAAAAGCCGGTCACGCTGCAACCGTACCTTTAGAGAGTTGTAGTCAACAGTCAATTCCGAATGGTACACAACTATATGTTTGCCAAAAGTTTTTGTAGAAATAAGGAAAACAAACCAAAGACGACAGATCATTCTCCACCATGACAATGGGAGCTCTCATAGGTCGGTCCAAACAATTAAACTATTTTCGATTATAAAACATTTTTTTTGTTTGCTATTCCCGAAATAGAAACGGCTACCCTCGTAATTGGTAATTTTTTATTTTGAGATAAGATATTTCAAACACATATTTGTATTTATTCTTTTGTACTTGTTTTATGTTGTTTTGAAATGAAGGCCTACTATTATTAGCAATGTTATATTAGATCATAGACGTAAATACATAGTTATTTTAATAAATAGTAATATAAAATCAAGTATAATTATTTTATAAATTAAGAAGGATTCTGACTGTATTGCAAAAGCTCCAGATCTAAACTTTAGATAACCAGTAATATCTTCTAACCATTTGATGTGATGATAAACACTTTCCATTACAGCTGGAGACTATACTTGACAGCCCGAACTCCATGATAATACACCTACAAGAGACTTTTGGCATACGACAGAGGCTCCAGAATCTCCGTGACAACCATTGTCATTTCCACATATCATAGACCCTTTGATAAATTTCATCACCACTTTATCCGAATCAGGTAGCATAGCATACCAACCAAACGTTAATTCACAATCTTCGCTTGAAACGAGCGTCAAATTTGACACCTGCAGTGACTGCGAATATGTTATAGCATCACTCTTTTCTTTACTACCCCAGCCACTTATGAAACATGTGGAGTTGGTGAGATTTTCCGGAGATACTGTTGATAATTTAACTAAGCCAACGACGTTATCCATTTTGAAAGGGTCCGCAATTCTGATCAAGGCGATATTATTTAGGTGATCCTTTCTGTTGTATTTATGGTGGGCGTACAGCCTTTCTGAATACCTTGTTTGACCATCCTTCCCTTTGAGATCGATAGAGCCTATTATCAAGGTCAAGTTCATTAGGTATCGTTCTCTTAATAAACACTCCGCGGTTGTCAGGACCCAATGAGGTCTAATATAAGATCCACCACAGACATGTACGTCTTTCAGCAGAATGTTTACTACGTATGGATGTTCACCGAGTTCCGCAT
>JAVIWB010000875.1:0-186059 GCA_031893035.1 Dermolepida albohirtum | reverse complement strand
GGCATCTCTGTTGATTACACATCATCAAACTTAAATGTCAAATATATTTGGGCGATTACTGACTTTATGCAACATCATTGTTTTCATTTTCAAAATTGAAATGTATATTAAAGCGACAATGTTTCTAAGAAGTAACAAGTAACAAATTTTTAATGAATTCTGAAAAACAACCAATTCACAGTGTATCATAAAAACAAGTTAATTTGCTTCTTTCAAAACAATAATAATTCTACGAAGTATTTTAGCATACATATCACAAGTGTGCAATTATAATCTGTTTAAATATTTTTACTTTTGGTAATATGTACAATATGTGAATATGAATATTACTAAAGTTACAATGGTTATAATATGAGTATGTGTTAACTTATCCGTAGTTTTCATAACCAAATATTTTATGAATAATAAATAAATAAATATATCTTTCAATTACTAATGAAATAAAGTAGTAAATATATAAGTAAATGCATAATATATATTAATATACATATACATACAATGACGAATCTATATTGTTGGAAGCACGAAAGTTTGCCGGTGTATCAATAACACTGCAAAATAATTCATCGATAGTCACATGCATTGAAGAAAGAGAGGGCCCAAACGTTTTTCTAATAGATTTACACGCTAAGTCTTGTCAAGAAATCGTGAAAAAATAGAAACAGACGTATGCAGAGCATGTCTGATTATGCACACATGTGTAACGTATAATACAGATAAAATAATGTTTTGACTTTTGATTTATGAAGTTTGTCTTTTCTACGGTTCCGATATTATTAGATTCCTTGTATTTTACCGCTGTTATTTATTATTGTTCCAGCAGCTAATTTATCATATTTATTTCATCATCCTTGTAAGTTTACACTCAGATAACCTACGTAGGAAGTTTTTACATTTGTTATTTACAGGTTTAAATATTAGGTATATAGTACATTATCGCATTTGACAGCAATATAAATATACTATTTAATTTGACTTCCTCACTTCCTGTCGACATCTGCTTTCATACGACAGTGATTACGTGATCGGAAAATATTTCTGATTTAAACTTTATATCGGATTTTTGTAAAAAGTAAATATCCTTACTAGTCTAGAGATGTCAGCTTTATCGGTACACAGTAACAGTCTAAATAATTTCGGCCGGCGTGTTGTATAAATAAATCAATTCACTCGCCATGCTTAATACGTGATGTATTTTTTTTAATGTAAAATGTGTATGTGAAAATTAACTTTATCAAGGGCACATAAAGTAATAATTATATACATTAGTACGAATATTTGATATATACTGGTTTAGTTAAATACAATTATAACCGTGCAAGTCATAGAAACCAGTAAGAAATAAAAATTGAGTACCATAAAGAATTAACATAAAATTACAACATTAATATTGCTTTCATTTAAGATGTACCTATTTAACCTTCTGCGATGTGGTAAAAATAAATATTTGTACTTAGAGAATGATCGCTTTACATCTAGGGAAGTAATATTTGAGAATTTCATTCGGATATATCACTCATGTGTTACATTATAAATTGCATTTTCTACAAATATGAATTTTTGTTTAGAAGTTTTATTGTTTTTTCACGTTTTCATATTATGGTCACGTTAAGTGATTCCGATAAAGATAGTAAAAAATTTTTGCAGTTGTTCAAATCATTCTTCCAATAGCAAAGTACTTGTCGTCTCTTGCCATCTTTGAATAGCTTTAAAATACTGTGGTTTCAACAGGGTCATTAAAGATTTGATTCTCTTCACCAATATGAAATTCCGAACATGTGCCAAGCGGAAGGTGAAAATTGTTAACTTATCTTACGCTAAGGTAGTCTAAGAAATTGCCTAAATTGTTATTATTGTTATTATTTTATTATTATTATTATTATTATTATTATTATTATTATTATTATTATTAATATATATTATTATTATTATTATTATTATTATTATTATTAATATATATATCAGGCCCTACTCATTAGTCAATGGAAATGAATTATTTTTTAGGTTTTTTCCTTTATATTTTTTGATTATTATAGTTTCTGTACATGTCTTATTTATGTACTTTTCATTGATATATATTTCTCTTATTTGTCTTCCAACTGTTAATAAAAGCTATTATTATTACGAAGGTTATTCTTTAAATAAGATCCGTTTGTGAATAAGAGTGAGAATGACGCATATCGACAATGTGCATGCATATCTTCTCCCAGCATTTAGACACCATTTCCAGCAGTATCGTCTATCTGTGTGCTGAGCTGTAGATATTTATAATGTCTAAGAAAATTAATTCGCCAGCTGATCATGAGATACAATCTATAATTCACCGTCAGATTTGTGAAGCGTAAGCTAATAGTAAAGTTCGAAAGTGGGTGAGAATATTGAAGAAGGACAGCCGGGTTAATGTGCATGATGAGCCACGCTCGCGTCGACTTTCTCTGATTTCTGAAGATTTGGTGTGTGATGTGGATTCCAAGACTCTTTTTTTCTTTTTTGACTTGATACGATCAGCAAGTAGATAAGTTTTACGACCGTATCGTTACAGTAGATGAGACTTGAATGTCTCACATGACTCCTGAGTCCAAGTGACTGTTAGCGGAATAGCGACACACATTATCGCCAACCAGAATGAAAGCCAAACAGACAATTTCAACACGAGACATCATAGCAACTATCTTTTTGGACAGGAAAGGGAGATGTCAGTTTTGCCAGTGTATTTTATGCCAAGAGGCAAAACATTCAATTATGACGCGTATTCTGTGACCTTGAGAAAACTCCGGCTCCATGACAATTCAACATCACATGTTTCTGCGCAAACACGAGCTCTAAGCAGATCTTTCAGGTGGGAACAGCTAAATCATCCACCTTACGGTCTAAACCTTGCACCCAGTGACTTTCCCCTATTTCAGTACTTAAAGGAGTTCCTTGTTAGTCAATAGTTCAACGGCGACGAAGAAATGGAAACTGCTTTATTTGTTTAACAATTTTAATAGCGTCTTTTATAGCCTGCATTATAGATTCAGCCTTCGTATTTAGAACACTACACAAAGCAAATGGTATCGACGGGACGTAAAATTTAAAAGTACACATACAATATTTATTACGCTGTTTTTGTAAGCATCTGTGTTGTATTTATGTTTATCCATATTTTCTTGTTTTTTTTTATTATGTTCTGTATAGTATTTATAATATGAAATTTCACACCCCAAAAATGCTTTCACGATTAGATTCTGTCGATCATTTCCAAGCAGAAATAAATTTTTCGTTGATCAAATGTTCACATCCCAACCATCACATTTCCCGAAACTACAACGATATATTGTATTAAATCAGGACTCCAATGTTATTTAATAATTTGAAGTATTTCTTATAACCTGGGTTTAGTTTGGCTAACATTTGCAATTAAAAAAAGACATTAATTTATGTTTTTCTTTTTTTAATTACAAATATTAAGCAAACTAAATATCGTTATAGACTACTGTTTGTTATTCATTCTCAAAAATACTTTTCCAAATAAGCAAAAAGTATTCAAACTGTTTGTTTTTACTTTTAGAGTAAGGTTCAAAAATTTTTATGATGAAAACGTATTACATCTTAAAGTTTAAGTACCATTTCAAAAACCAACAACAAACTTTAAGCCACAGTTCACCAAGTATTTTATCCTATATTATGTGGTTCAAACCAGTTATTACTTTTCATTCTTGTGTCGCATATGATGAAACAATTATATGTTGACAGTATCATTCTGTAAGAAGCAAAAAGTCACAAAGGTTGTATCTATTCAAATCCGAATCCAATAGTTTTTGGGTATGTACCTTAAGTTCGATTGGGGTGAAATATTCATATAACACGATCTGGCACGGAATGGATGAGACACAACCTGGAAACTCAATTGAACGAATTCTATGCGAACTACTTCATTGGTATATTAACGCGCGTTGTCGTGATGAAAGAGTCTTTTATAAACCATTCCAAGTCAAAATTGTTTTCAATTTGTCCAGTAGAGAAGCATAATATGGTGCGGTAATAGTTCGACGCTTCGCAAGATAGTCAATGCAAAACACTGACATATAGTCCTTACCCACTAACGGAAATGTCTTGGCTCTCTTTAAGAGAGTGTTTCCATCAGTTCCTTCAGTCAACCCAAAATTCGTTCATTCAACTATCACTTTTAGTCGACAATGCACCGCGCATGTTTATCAAACGTTTAAAAAATGTAAATGCAAAAGAACAAGAACAAGAACAAAAACTTTGTTAATCTGGCTTGTACACTTACACGGTTATTATCCATTGATACTTCATGCACATATAAACGAACTGTCGGCAGCAGAAGTGCCGAGGACAAAGTTCCAACACTAAAGCCAAGAAGAAGTAACTGCCATACGTGAACGTACATACATGCGTAATCAGCTCCTTTCGGAATTCTACAAATCAGCCAGAAAAGAATTTTGAATGAACACTCTCCTTGTTACCTTGTTAAAATAAAAGCATTTGCTACTTATCTTGAAATTCTCGTTTTGGTCCAATGAACATGTAATCTTTTCATTGAAATAAAACATTTAAAAATTTTTTAACTGTTTTCCTTATGTATCACTTCGTATTTATTTAATTAACTATTGCTTATTTCAGCTCATGAAATTATTAAATTCACTAGTTTGTTGAATTAAGAAATTTCTTTTTCTCAGTGTACTTTATTGACATTGCTGAGCCTTTCTAATCAAATGTCAGAAATTATTTAAATATCACCTACCACAATAAAAAATTAAAAACAAAACGAAAATTAGAAACAAACAGTTCATACACTAACCAATATATTACACGTCTTTAATTGCCAAAAATTAGGAAAAACATTATAATATTTTATGTAAATGTGTTTCTAATGTATACTAATTACCTATTCTTCGAATAATTTGTAGTTTTAATGGATATAATTTATCGCATTTTGCTACGAATTACACAGATAATTAAGCATCGATTTGTAGGAAGATAACTATGTATGTGTGCAATGAAATAATATTTTACTATTGTTAAATATGTATATATTTTGTGCTGTGAATAATAGAGAAGTATAACTATTATCTTGCATGCATTGTTTGAATAAGAGTTCCTTTTAAATTACTTTTATCGTTAAACTTACAATTAGATAATAAATTAACTTGAAACTTACGTTGATTTTAGATAAATCTGTAAACTTAGACATAATTGCCCTATTAGATTAGACATTGAAGAATATACATAAATCTAAAATTTATATAGGTTTTCTCCTCCAGATTCTCCGAATAATCAGCGACGGAATCTGATCATTGAACAAGAACTGATGGGAGGTGAGGAAACACGCGTGCAGGCGTTGCTAATAGCTTGCATCATGCCAGACTGACAAAATTTGTAAATCGATTTCCCGCGTTAGAATATACAGGAATTATAATTAAATGTGTTTTTTTGCAACATTAGTATTTCGCCGCATGATATTATTGATTATAAAAGATACATTAGGAGCATGTGTTGAATGCAAAATGCGAAATACCATTCTTATATATTTATATTTGATATTATGGTAACCGCGTAGACAATGAGAACTTTCGTCAGTTTTGGAGCAAATATATTCCACATTGGAAGTTCTTCGTATTGGTAACGTCCAATTACAGTACAATTTACCGCATGTGAAAGACACGATTAGATTACGCACCTTATAAAGACGGAGTTCGAAAATAAAAAATATGGCATCGATAAAACTAAAGATGCTGAAAAAATGTGTTGCCAATGTCTTAGTACACACTTTAGAAATTCTTTTATGCAATAAAATATTACAAAGAGAACACACGCGGAATACGTAGTACAAACTATAAAAAATGCTGTTTGGAAATTTCGTATATCGCCAACCAAAGTTCAATATTGGTTACGGATGGCGATTCAAACAAGATTAAATCTAGAAAATACAAAAATATTCGTTTCCTAAAGTACTTCACGTAACATGTTTGCCCCAACCAATTCATCTAATAGCAGAGTATATTAGAAACAGCTATCCAAAAGTAAATAAATTAATAGCTTCTACCAAAAAAGTTTTTATTAAATCTCCTAAACACTTTCGCGAAACTAAAAATTCTTGCCCGGACATTTCTCTGCCATCATAGCCGGTGTTAACGTGGTTTCAAGGAGTAATATACTAGGAGAAACAGTTTCACATTGTTAAATCTTGTATTTTCAAATTAAATTCACAAGAAGCTTAAGGAATTATATTAAGCCAACAACGGTTTACAGAGAGAGAAATCCAAATATTCGAAAATTACTTTATTGTTTAGAAGCCATCAATCAACTAGAAAACGGAAAGCTATCTTTAAATAGAGCCCTGAGTATAGTGCATTGCCTGAAAGCCTCGTTAGAAAATCTAACAGATAACGTACGTACATACGTATACAACCGATAAATTATGTGCAATCGTGTACTCTGAAAAATTGTGAGGATACATCTCGTATGAGTTAATAATTATAAGGACATATTGTATATACGAGGGAGCGTTTTTATATTCGCAGAATGAGCGGGTTGTAGAGGGGTGAGTAGGCACATAATAATTATAAAATACGGTTTCATTGTTATTAGACAGTTAGTCTTTGAGCTATCGTCAACCAATAACATATCAGGAGTGAAAAGTGAAATATAAAAAATCGAATATGTGCCGTTATAAAGTTCCTTACCAGGCAGGATCAGTCGCGACCATAATGAATGAATGTCATTGGTTTACGGCGACTCTTGTCTAGGAAAAACCATGGTGTACAAGTGGCATAGTTTATTTAAACAAGGAAGGGAATCCCTTGAAGACAGAGCTGTGACCACGCCAGCACTTATCCAGAAAGTTGAAGCATGCCTTTTTAAAATCCTACACGATCATCTCGGCAGCACGGAAGACAAGGATTCATCATTATGAATCTGACCACTAGCAGTGCGCGCGCGACGGTGTTCTGCTTTTGCACGACAACGCGCCCGTCCACAAGAGCCGCGTTGTTCTGCGTAAGGTGGGCTTCGAAATTATGAATCACCCACCCCACACTCCAGACCTGGCCCCGAGTGATTATTACCTGTTTCTGAAAATGAAAAAAGAGCTGCGGGGTAAAAAATTTACTGCCGATGATGAAGTCAAGGAGGCAGTTTCGGCAGATAAAGAGAAATCATTTTTTTATGAGGGTATAAATAAATTAATTGAAAGATGTGAAAAATGTATCCGTCTTGCAGGTGAATATATTGGAAAATAAAAATAATTTGGTTTTTTTATTTCCACCCCATGTCCCCCAAATATAAAAACGGTATATACAATATGTCCTTATAATAGTCTTGTTACAATGCATTTCTTGCGCGCGCGACGCAACTTGTTCTGCGTTCTGTTAATCGGTTCTTTCGCCGAATAAGGTTGTGTCTTGTTACAATGCATTTCTTGTAAAAGCATTTTCGTTTGCTCGTCGTTTTTTGCAACTTCGAGCTTAAATGAATAGAGTGTGGGTGTGAAATTTAAAGGTTCTGAGAAAAGCATAACAGTGTGCGAGGAAAGAGGCCCGATTTGTGGTAGACAAGGGAATGGTTTTTCCACCATGATAATGCTCGCATAACCTTATCAGTTAGCCAGTTCTTAGCTAAAAGCAGCATGACTCATTTTCCTCACGCTCGCAACTCACCTAATCTTACTCTGTGCGACCTTTTTGCCTCCACAAATGAAGAGGGACATAAAAGGACATCGCTTTAATGACGTGGAAGAGACGAACAGAAAACGATAAAGCAGCTCGCAGTCATACAGAAAAACGAGTTCGAACAATGTTTTCAACAATGGAATCATCGATTAGACAGTGTATAAAGTTAAATGGAGAGTATATTGAAGGTGTTAAGGTTGTTTTGTAAAAAACAATAAAATACAAGTTTTTATATGATAGAAAAATTCCGGTTAGTTTTGGGTACCTCCTCGTACATCACATTCATACCTGATGCTGTTTACTCAGACACATGTGTATTTTATATGAAAATATATAAAATATGTATAATTCTAAACCACCTGTCATACTCTTTTAGTATTGTGCACACACGTAAGCGCAAGTTATTTATCCTTTCTTTATTTTATTAAACGTATGATCTTAAAATTACATACAGATGCTATCTCCTTTATAAGTAATAATTTTTAGGTTGATTCAGACTACGAAGGGAATGTGCACATATAAACACCCCCTTTATTTAAATAGCGGAAAGACAAAATATTTATGCGTCCAATGAGAATCAGAATCACTATAGAAGAGCTTTTTTATAAATAGTAAAAAAGAAAGCAGAACAAAATTACATTACATATACGATTTATTTCCTTATATAAGTATTGTCTGCTTATAAGTACATGCACTGCAGGTGGTCTCCGCTTCGGACGTTCTTTTCCTCAATGAGTTGATTCACACGCCTAATTATTCGCTCTTGAGTAGTTTTAAACGATGCTTATCAACTCCACTTGTAGCGACCTATATATATATATATATATATATATATATATATATATATATATATATATATATATATATATATATATATATATATATATAATAATCAGAATACTCGCACTATTACTTTTTGGCAAATAGACTGATACTCTTCGTATCAGACGACTAACTCATACTCTGAGCAGAATGGTCTGCTATACAGGTCTACTCTACCGCTTGCATGTCTCATCTCAATCTTCTCTGAAGCTTAACTATCTTCTTGAGCTCTTAGGCCCAACTCTCTCTTGTGAGCTCTATTTCTCTCAAGCACTCTGAACACAAAGGGATTATCCTCTTCCGCCCACCTGTGTTATTACTTCTAAGTACATATCATAAACTTAGACAATTTACATAACACATTTAATTTAACTAAACTGTAACATTAAAATCTTTCTTGCAATACTTTAAAGAAATACATGTAGATTCAATATACAATATTACATAAAAGTATAGGATTTTATAAGACAAATATTCTTTTCAAATGAACCCGGCAGGATACGAAATTGAAAAACATATAATACAGGTTGTTTCAGAAACAATATACGTATTTCGAATGTATATATTTATTAAACTTTAAGACATACGAATATAAAACTTTACACACATATTTACGAACCTCTCAAGTTCAGATTACATATGTTCAATATGTCCTCCATCAGCGACACGAACAATATTACATCGATACTCAAATTCCTTCCATACTCGGGCAAACATCTCCTTCGTCACTGATGTTATGGGAGGATCCGGTTCTTCAACTCTTCAAGGTTCTGTGGGAGTGGTGGAACATAACGTTATCCTTAACGAAACCTCACAGGAAGAAGTCACAGGTTATCAAACCCGGTGACCGTGGAGCCCAGCTGAGACATGCTAAGTCGCCAGCTCCTTGACGGCCAATCCAACGGTTCGGTAGAGTTTCATTCAGATATTCACGCACTTGACGACTCCAGTGAGGGGGTGCCCCGTCTTGTTGAAAAATGAAGTTGTCTTCGTGCAGCGTCGGAAGCAACCAGTTTTGTAACATAGCGAGGTACTACTGACTGTTAACCGTGTTTCCATCAAAGAAGAATGGGCCGTAAACAGATGATCGGGATATCGCACAAAACACATTGATTTTAAGCGAATCTTGTACATATTCAATGGCTGCATGTGGGTTCTGCAGACCCCAAATTCGAACATTGTGTTTGTTTACCAGACTACTAACATAGAAAGTCGCTTCATCGCTGAACACGGAACGTTGTGCGAAAGTCTTATCATTGTCAATAGCATCATGAATCTCGTTATAAAATGCCATTCGTTTCCATTTGTCATCAGGACGCAGAGCTTGTAACAACTGTAACTTGTACGTTTTCATAACCAACCGACGTCTCAAAACACGCCAAATTGTTGTAGGCAGCTGTAACTCCCGAGGAGTTGATTTTGAAGGATTACATTGGAAAGCAGTTTGAATTCGTGCAACATTTTCTTCAGAAACACGAGGGCGGCCAGGACTCTTTCCATTACATACACATCCTGTATCTACAAACTGTCGATACCATCTGCGAATGTTTCACCCATTCGAATGATCATATTGGTAGCTCAACCTGAAACGTCTTTGTACTGTAATCATGGAATTGCACTTCGCAAACTCGAAAACACAAAATGATTTCTGCTGCCGAGTAGCCATTTTAAACATATGACGGTTACCTAGCAGCGATCGATAGTTTGGACAAAATAATACTTTGTAATACGTATATTCTTTTTCAAATACGCTGTATAACAACCGTAAACATATCAATAAAGCCTTTTCGGAATTATATTCAAGAAAATACAAATATATACTTAATACCTAATAGGTACAGTAAGTGTACTCAAAAGGAATACTGTATTTAATAGATTAACAATTATTGTTTTCTCGTAAAATTAAACCTATAACACAAATATAAATGCATTCCGATAATGCGTTTATATACTTTGTATAATTAGACCTTTTCTGAGAACTACACTAATATTAATAACATTAAGGGAAAATACACATAAATATACTTAAACTAAATTAATATAAGTATAAAAATAGAAAATGGAAATTTTCTATCCAAAAATTTACGCATACCATTACAGTATTCACACACAAAAACTTGTAGGTAACATATTTATTCATGTTTTATTCTTTTTCTATGCTATACGTTCGTGTCAGCATCTTACGCAGCTTAAATCCTACAAAGGATCAATTGGTTACTCATTTCACATTGAAACGCTCAACAAAGCAATGGACTTTTGCTTTCTTCTGTAACATATTAGATGTGATGACATTAGCTAAATTTTTGCATTTACAAAGAAGTCAATAGTCTCGACAAGTCTGATGCGTGACAAAATTTCCTAGCCACGCTTTCTAAATTATTAGTTCTCACAAATATTGAAAATCGAATGAATAACGTTCACTTTGTTAAGCAATTTGCTACTCGTTCGGCAATTGAATAATTCTTCAGCAGACCAATAGCCGTAAAAATTCAAGTACAACTAATATTACATTTGCCGTTCCTTTTCATTTCACTTCCACTGCACCTTCACTTACCTTTTCGACTGCGCTACGACTCGTTTCATGCGTTTTCATGAAAACATTATGAATTTCAACTGCACTTTATCTAATTTCATTTGTTTCCGTTTCGTTGTTCCTTTTCGGATCCCAGCGCAAGTATTTGAAAAAGAAAAACGGCGCTAATACACTCGAGAAGAAGAGAGGTTGTAAACTTTGTTTACAAGGAAGGGATGGGACGCACCGTAAAATTTGTTCCTTTCGTGTAAAATGTTCAGACCCAGTATACCAACAACATTCCAAAGTTGATTATATGTGTGTTAGTTACATGAATGAGAACCAATAAGAGAATTCGTATTGTATTTCATCATAAAATTTCATTTATAGTGATTAGAGATGCCAATATAGAAGTGCGCTCCACTGACTTACTAGGTCAACGTACAGTTATCTCCTTCCCAATCTGCAATTTCTACAATTTCGTCTGCAATATTATATATTAGTATGTATATTGGGAGCGACGCGTATTTGTTTTGCAAGAAACTGATATATAATAATAATAATGTCACAGTTAGGTGTATCGAAAAAACGATCATTATCCGACAAAGCAAATAAGTTCATAAGTAGATACCCTGATTTAAATTACAATGCTGATTTAATATCCAATGAATTCTAGAAAAAATACGAAAAATATATTTTATATATAATAGGGTACGTACGATGGAACCACATCAGTCGCCATCTTCAATTTTATTAGCTTCCAGAAGAGTACAAAAACGTACTGCCAAAAACTCTTAGCATATTAAAACAAATTTTTGAATCTGCGTCTACAAATCCGTTAAGTTATTCTAAAGATAATTTTAATTATAGAAATATAACGTCATTAGATGTAGAACGTTTATTCTCTGCATAAAAACACATTTTCCCCATACCGCACTCGATTTGTTGAAACAGCTGTGAAAACGTACCTAATGTTGCATGTACCTAACCGAAAGTTCTAACAGTAACAGTTCTAAACGCCTTCACGAAATGCGTTTACAACTGTAAATATTCCACCACGTTTTATAAACTTACAACTTATTATTTCTTTTATCCTCATACTACAAAGCGCTCGCCTCAATTTGGCTTCTCTAATAATTATAATATACTTCGAAATAAAACACAAAAATGAACATAAAATTTTTTTTAGCCTACAAAAAAATTTTTTGTAATATTTTTAACTGAACAAGTAATTCAACATATACGAAAACCACCAAGGATCAGAAAAACCTGAAAATATGTACATGCATGCTATATAAATATGATGCATCACCAAAAACGCAATATTTACGTACAAATATATGAAAATATAGAGCGGTCTAGCCGGACTCCATGAGGCACAAATATGACAATCCAAACATGTGCCAACATGTGTGTTAAATAAGAATCCGGATCTTAAAACTATAGTACGTATAGAACAGTGTTTAAGTGAAAAGAGTATGGAAATGATACGAAGGATTGTTTTAAATTCGTGAGTATTACTTCATTAGGCGTAGAACGCTCATTTTGCAAATATACAAACATATTTTCACGCCCTCGTAGACCATTGACTGAATCAACAACGAATGGTATTGGCATGGTACAATAGGCACGGTAAGATACATCAACACATAAAAACACATAAAAAATAGAAAAGTACCTAATTATATACATTGTTTCTTTTATCTAAATGGTGTTTCAAATTTTGCGGTTTTTTTAAAGAATAAATAAAACACATTCACTTTCAAAAACTTTTTATTGGTAATTGAAGTATCAGTTATGCCATTTATATGCGAAAAATAATATCTGCCAAATGGCCTCCTCTTGCAGCTCCACAGATGTCCACTCTTTTGTTAAAATTTTCAATGACATTTTGACATAATCTCACGACTGATACGAATAATTTCATCTTTCAAAGCAGGAATTGATTGTGGATTGATTTTGTAAACCTGACTTTTCACATAACCCCAAAGAAAATAGTCTAACGGTGTCAAATCACATCATCTTGGTGGCCAATTAACATCACCGTTTCTTGAGATTACACGTCCAGGAAATTTTACTTTCAATAAACAATTGATTCGTGTGCAAAGTGAGGTGTAGCGTCATCCTGTTGAAATCACATATCCTCTAGATCAATATTCATTAATTCAGGACACAAAAATTCGGTTATTATCCAACGATATCGATCACCATTGACAGTTACAGCTTCACCAACAGCATTTTCAAAGAAGTACGATCCAATTACAACACCTGACCATAATGCACACCAAACAGTAACTAGTTTAGGATGCATAAGTTTCTCATGAATAATTCGTGGATTTTCTTTACCCCCAGATACGGCAATTTTGTTTATTAACATAGCCACCAAGTTCAAAATGTGCCTCATCGGAAAACATTATTTTTTGAGAAAAATCAGCTGGTTGTTCATTGATGAAATTGACAAATGAACGACATTTTAAATGATTTAATGGCTTCAATTCCTGTGTTATTTGAACCTTATATTCCTTCAGAGCTAAATCGTTGTGTAAAATACGTCATGTTGTTGATCCACTAAGTTCAAATTGTTATGAACGTCGTCTAATAGACATTTCAGGATCTTCAGCAACACTTTCACGAACCAAACCAATATTTTCTTGTGAACGACCACTACAACTGTATTTTTCACTTTGTTGATCTTCCACGGAACCGGTCTCTTGAAATTTTGTAATAATTCGACCAATAGTGCCTTCAGATGGACGATTATGTAAACCATAAAATTCACGTAATTTTCTAAAAACTCTTTTCACAAAACACTGATTTTCATGAAATAATTCAACAATTTGACCCTTTGTTGTACCGTGAACGAAATTATTTTTATAAATGTCATACATCACACTTTTTAACCGCGCAATTTGAAACACCTTTATAATCGCACCTATCGAGTTTTCCAAGCGAGGCTATTCGCTATTGCGAACCCGGCGGTTTGTTCAACATTAATAATATTGGGTTGGCAACTAAGTACTTTCGGTTTTTACTGATAGAGAGCGTTGCTTTATTTTTTGTATAACGTATGTTAGTGCTGTACTTTACCGTTTGTCGTGTGATACTAGTCACATTGACGTAACTTCAGAAGCAAGTAGTGCGTGATTTTTATTAAAGCTATTAGTTGTGGGTTAATTTTAAATGGAGTGCAGAAATGAACATTTTCGACATATTTTACTATTTTATTTCCGTAAAGGAAAGAAAGCTGCTGCGGCTCACAAAAAGATATGTGAAGTTTATGGTGCTAATTGCTTAACAGAGCGCACGCGTTAGAATTGGTATAAAAAATTCCGTTCTGGAGATTTTTCCCTCAAAGATGAGCAACGTTCTGGTCGGCCTACTGAAATTGATGATGACCAAATCAAAGTCATAATTGAAGAGGATCATCATATAACTGTTCGAGAGGTTGCGGAGAGGCTACATGTATCACACACAACAATTGAAAAACATTTAAAATGTCTTGGGCTAGTTAAGAAGCTTGATATTTGGGTACCTCACGAATTGAAAGAAATTCATTTCACACAAAGAATCAACCTTTGCGATATGCACCTTAGACGAAATGAAACCGACCCTTTCTTAAAAAGAATCATCACTGGTGATGAAAAATGGGTCCTGTACAGTAACATAGTTCGAAAATGATAATGGAGCAAACACAATAAACCTACTCAAACCACATCGAAAGCTGAATTGCATCCAAAAAAGATCATGCTGTCAGTTTGGTGGAATTACAAAGGTGTTGTTTTTTTTGAGCTGCTTCCAAGGAACCAAACGATCAATTCTGATGTTTACTGTCAAAAATTAATAAAACTGGATGAAAACAAAGAAAAACGGCCAGAATTGTCAAATCGGAAAGGTGTAGTTTTCCACCAAGATAATGCAAGGCCTCACACATCTTTGGCAACTCGTGGGAAACTATTGGAGCTTGGCTGGGAAGTGATGCCACATCCCCCATACAGCCCTAATCTAGCACCATCTGATTACCATTTATTTAGAAGTTTGCAGAATTCTTTGAATAATAAAACTTTCACAAATGACGGTGACCTTCACTCGCACCTGGTTCAGTTTTTTGCTGATAAGGACCAGAAATTTTATGAGCGCAGAATCATGCAGCTGAAAGAAAGATGGCAAAAGGTCATTGAGCAAAATGGAAAATATATAATTGATTAAAAACTATTCTTTGTTTAAAAAAAAGTGTTTTATTTTATACTACAAAACCGAAAGTACTTAGTTGCCAACCTAATACATCGAAAAATGCGAGCGTCAAGAGACTCACGTAATAGTGTAATGGACTTCGATGACACACGTTAAAATACTGTATGAAAATGAAAATCAGAAGGTTTTTGTTGAAATTGCTTAAAATTATATTAATATAATATTCCATGTGACAAATTTTACTATACCATATATCTGAAACAATAAGAGAAATATCAATAGTGCGAGATTAAAATAAAACACAACAATAAAACAAGAATTGAAATTAATATTCAAATCGTACATGACAAAAAAGGGTGATAAGAACAAGTATTTGGACATATTGTATTACATTATACTTGTTATTGAAATGACGAGCACTAATTTAAGCTGTGAGAAAATATTCGAAACAAAACATGAAATGTACTTATGTTCATGTGATGTATATATAGTAACTATTGGGTACTAATGAGCACTACACTAATACAATAGAAATAATATGTAAGTTTTTAATCATGAATTATACTTATGTTAATGTAATATATAAAATATAATAATAGGTACTAAAACAATACAATAATAGTCATATATTTAATAATCAAAAAAGGCAAAAAAACCCGTACCACATCAACGTTGGTGTTCTATATACGTATTCCGACAACTAAGTCGTCTTCGTCAGCATATTATTAATCACAGTGTCGCGGCAATGCTCATAGAGAATAAATTTCGCACACTCATCCTGCCAAAACCAAACACACACTGACGTTCACAAGGCATCTATAAATCAATATTTCTTAGTCTTAAAACAAACACTTGTACTAATATACGTCCCTGCAATCACGAAAACGTAGAGTCCAGAATATGGTATTGGACCCTTGTCAGCATTGAACACATGGTTGTTATTTTTCACAATAAAGATACTCTCATAACTGTCTAATTCGTGGTAATTGTTTGCATTTTTGATTAAATGTAGATACTCCGCGGTTACACTATTATTGGTTTTAACACGTGTTTTCCTAAATTTGATTGCTCAGGGCGATTAATGTGCGGGATATGTTCTCTGTACCGAGTTCCTATTGAACATTTCGTTTGACCAATGTGTTTTTTATCATAATCTCAGCAATTTATTTCATAAATCCCGTATTTCTGATTAACCTCGACTTTACCTTTCACTTTTCTATAGTGATTCTAAACCAAAATTTACTTGATATTCGCGTTCCTTAAAAACTCTGTTGATTATTTCAAAGCTTGAATCCTACAAACAATATCAAATGTCGACATAGTTGCCACATCATATCTATGCATGTGTACGAACAACCAGTTGTCTATATTGAAACATTTTAGTTTTATATTTTCGTGTATCGCAATGGAAGTCTAAACCTTACACGATCCGTAGAAATCAATTTTAAAACAGTTATATCAACAACGTTTAAAATACGATATATTACATAAATAAATCAGTTTTATTTATTTTATTTCAAATTGTGATATATAAGTTTTGAGATTGAATAAAATTTAGAAAGCAATTTAGAAAAATCGGAAATAATTCATTCAGACAGCAGTGAATTGCATCATTTGAATAAACGAAAACAAAATCAAAATGTTATAATAGCTAAATAAAAATTAAATTGAAATAGTTTTGTAAACCAGACGCATTTAAACTGAACTGAATGAAGAAAATAATATAATTAGTAAGTACTCAAAAACTAAATTAAAACAAATCTTTTAAAAATACTAAGACGAAAAATATAAATAGACCTCTGTAAAAATTAATTTAACTTAAAACATTTTTATAGAAATGAAACTAATAATAGAAAAATAATGGAATGTCAAAAAAAAACTTAAATATGTATGCTATTTTTCTAGATCTCTTAATATAGGTGCTCAAATATTTTACCTCTTCGTTTTTGACAGTAACTAAATCTGTAACAGAATTCTTTTTTGACGAAAACATTTCAGGCGTTGCACTATTGGCAGAATTAACAACTTTTTGACGCGGTTCATCCAGATTATTGGTTCGTTAGTGAACACAAATATTTACTTTCTGATTAATGTAATCCCGAACAGTTATCTTGCTGAAACCAAGCATCATCAAAGTTCACATCGAGAGCTCAAATAGGTGGTACGTGCTCGGTTTCTAACAACTGCCAATATTTGACTGCTATTAGCGCACCATCAATAAAAATAGGACCAATATTGTTATCATCTAAAATATCAGCCCCCATATTTAATTTTTGTGTGTAATGGGTTCGCTTAGTTTAAAAAGAAATGTTGATTTCTTTCGAACAATATTTTGTAGACATTGAGTTATGGTGTCCTCGTAAACGAATAAGAGATTTATCTGTAAATAAAATATTTTTCTTCTCATTCGATCACCAGAAAGTATTTCTAAATGTCGTTAAATTTTGTAACTACGTGTCATACCTTTTCAAAATTCTTCTTAGTGCTCTTATTGAACCACCAACTTGCTCCTGTATTTGATTTGACAAAATCCGTTGATTATTGTAAATTTTCAAGCAATTCGATTAAGACTTAAACAAAATGTCTTTATTTTGATAGCTCGCACGATTATAATGGAACATAGATTTATTCATTGCAATAGTTTTTCGATCAACTTACGTAACAGTTTGTTAATGTCAATATTCATTACAATTCTAATTGCTGCCGCTTTTATAGCATTTCTCTTACGGAAATTTTTGAAAAAAATAGCTCTTTCCTAGTGAGACTCAAACTCACGTCCTCACCCTTACCGGGCATATGTCTTACTATTCGACCACAGAGAACTGCGATATTCGAGTCTACTAAAGTGTCATCAATTGTAATATGTATAAGGACAGATATTATCGTATATAGAAAGTTTATAAAAGAATTTTGTCAATAATTTCTGACGAAAACACCCTCATAAGTTATGACCGTATGAGAACTTCCCCGATTATCAGGCTTAACGCCATCAGACTATTATTTATTGGCATAAGGATTATGCGCGAAAGTTACGCCAGTGGAAGTTAATGTAGGGCTACCATGTATTTAAATATTAGACCAGCAATACACCTTCAATCATTTTAATATAATGTACCTACCTACGTTTATATAATAATTCGAGAGAGTGGCGTGAGAAAATATTCTAACGTAGAATAATTATTATTCATTCACTTATTCCGATATATGTATGTCTATAGTAAAAGAATTAATAATATAATGATAAGTATTGAATATAAATACAGTAGCAAAAGCTACAAAGGTATTCTATGTAATTAAGAATAACACGTTGGCGATAATAGTAATATCACTATTGCAAGTCTTCGGAAACTAAACAATTATGAATAAATATGAAGTATAATATCCTAATTACAGCAAATATCTATTCTGTTCCATAACCTTGATATATATTTTGCCTCTTAACTAAACTAACTAACTCAAGTTTGCGTAGAGGAATGTAGGCAAATGAAAGAGGTAAATTAAAAAGTGAAAATGTTATTATGTATCTGAAGCACATTAGGTATGTACTTACAAGCTTTTTATTAGTTCCAATTGGATGAACATTCTTATTAATAAGTGTTACAACAACAGTTATACAAGATTTAGTTTACTACGTATGCATTATTCTATTCTACAATTACGGATATAAATATTAAACTAATACTTATTTTATCTTGTTGGCGCGAAGTTTGCGAAATTTTATTTCATCAATGGTTTTCGTTACATTTAAATCAGGATTTAGCAACTCCGTTTTGCTTTAACTATGTTACTTACTAAATTTCTTATTAGTAAGCATAAATTGATTGCTTCTTGGTTTAAATAAGACTATATGAAATAGAAAGTCTCATTGCTAAACCTGTAATTTGCATCTAATAATTTTATTAGTCAGTAAATTTTTAGAAAGGCTCTTGAGACACCGATCATTACGAAAATTGGATGAAATTGACAAAACACACGAGTTCAATATTTATTAATTAATAATTTTAAATTGGACACTAATTTTATGAATAAAATAGGTTTAATTAATTTAATAATTTTAAACCGATATACTAATCGATTTAATTTAAAAAGGAGAATTTAATTTTTATGTATATTTTAAATTTGTCCACAAATAGCAAATTAAAAATGCAAAAGCCATTACATAATACGAGGATAGTTCGCTAACTTAGTAAAGAAAACTCAAATTACTGTCTATAATAACTGCAACCTGACCTGCGCATTAAATGGACCTTATTCAGGAAGCTAGTCAAATACAAACAAGGACATGACTAACACATCCATTTCGCCTGATTAAGACTCATCAGGCATCCTCATTTCGTTCAACAGATATCGTCATCACGACTATGTAAGGTGACGCATATACAAGTAAATAATTGAGAAGACTGGATCTCCATCTCTGTTTGAAATGTTAAAGCGCTTCAGCGCTTTTGTCTGATATTGCAGTTAGGACAGGGTACTATCTATAATAACTGCAACTTAACTTGTGCGTTAGGTCAGCTTATTCAGGAAGTCAGTCAAATACAAACAAGTAAGTATCTGATGACATGACTACGACGACCGTTCCGTCTGTATAAAAATCGTGTTTGTATTTGGCTAGCTTCCCAAATAAACCAATCTAATGCAAAAGTTAGATTCAGTTATTATATACAGTAAACTGTGTCTAGTGCAATGTCAGAGAAGACTGTTAGACAGCAGGAAACCTTTATCCGCTTCGGTAACCGAGAACTTTTAGATGTCCATTGTCTATTCTTTGATTTCAGGAGGATATTGGTGAATTCAAGTGTCATCGATGCTAATGAAACATGCCCAATGGCCGCGACAAACATTCAAATGATTCACGAATAGATGGGATACCATACAACATCAGCGTTATATAATTTGCTCATAATGTATGCAAAATAGAGAGATTTCCAAAGGTCAGAATATGCATACTAAAGCCAAGGGACTTGCACGCAAATAACTTCTTCATAAAACCAGGTCAATAAGACGTGCAAAATTAGTAATGTATGTAATATCAACTACAGTAAAGAAGGGTTCAAGGAATGTTTTGCAATATAACGCAACAATGAATCATAGGAAGCTGCTTGTTGCTGCATGTTGACACATGTTCGTACGTGCATAGTAGCCACCGCGCCAACAGTGCCTGCCTAAAGTCATTAGAATATAGAGAACATGCGGCCAAAGTCAAGAACGGACACCTCGTTCCTCCATCGCGATAATGCTCCAACTCACCGCACCAAAGCCTGCACCGAATATTTGACCACGACAGGATTGAAACTTCCCGAGCACCCTCCCTTGAGCCCAGATCTTGCTCCCTGCGACTTTGCACTGTTCCCACATGTGAAAATGAAGCTAAAAGGGAGGCGTTTTTCCAGTGATGCGGACCTTCTGAGGGCTTGGGACGACGAGTGTGCTTTACTCCCTAGTGAAACTTAGCAGAACTGATTTAAAAATTGGTTTCGGAGGATGGAAAGATATATTGAGTTTAGAGGAAATTACTTTGAAAAAATTAAATAAACAAAGCTGTATTGCAAAACTTTCCAAGTACCCCTTGTATAGTAGCAAGTAGGACGCCACTACCACGTTGTCTATGTTCACGAGAAAGCTTCCTGTCTGCACGTATCACCTTATAACTACCTGTGGATAACTGTGTTTTAAAATTCAATCCACGTACGTTCTGATAAAAGATGTTGAATGTCTCGCTTATTTTCAGAATTCTATTCCAATATTTAATTTTAAAATACAAAATTTCCTTTTTTTTAAAGACAGCCGGTTGGTGCGATTTATGATGTTAAAACATGATCGGTCCTAATTTGAGTGATTATGACAGAAATCATATTCCTGTTAACAGTGAGCGGTGTAGGGTGATACACTATTTTATATAGACTTCATTGTTGAGTTTGAACATTTATATTGATTTGATGCAGTATAATCACAATTGTACTACATGTAATATGCTGATTGTTATGTCTTCGTTTGTTTCAGTTTTTGGTATTTACATATTATTGAATTACCCATGTACATATATATGTATTTATCCAATAATAAATTGTGGTTTATTATTATTTGAGTTACTGGATGCTAAGCATAGAAACCCTAATATTATATAAAACCCATTCTTACTAAAGTTTTTGTTCAATAAAGTGACATCTATAGCCTTGTTCGGAAAGCGCGATTACTCCTATGGAAAGATATTTTCTTCCTTTTATTAAATTGTTTGTAATTGTTTTCAAATAACACAAACAACAACACAAATAATATAATTAAATGAATTCAGAAAAGTTGTTAACTAAATAATTTAACAAAGTAGTCAATGTTTGATGAAATTTAGGAAGATTTATTCAAAATAAATAGCAACCACTTCAAGAATTTGGGATAGCAAACTTTCTGATACATCGAAACAGTAATATTTTATTGCAAAGTATAAACACATGTATTATTATTATTATTACTGCATATTCCCCAAAACAATTTAACAAAGTAATCAATACTTAATAAAACTGGAAATGCTTAAAAATTTAATCATCATAACAAATATCTTTAGCACTTTAAACAATTTGAGATACATAAATTACCAATACATTGTCTCGAAACAGTAATATTTTATTGCAAAGTAAAAACATATAATCTCTAAAAATAATTAAGCATTTAATTGATAAGTTTTAATTACTCTTACAAATAGTACACATTTCAAAAAATATAAGCACTATAGCAAACTTATGTAATGAAAGGAAATACGTATGTATGACCTAAACAATACGGTCAATAAGTACTAAACATTTTAATAAAAAATTTTACAAAAATAAGTATGTATCTATATATGTAAAAAATAAAACCGTGTACAAGTTAATTTAACACAAGCACGAAGTATTTATAATTGTAAAAATAGTTTTCTTGATTCTATTATTCAGCCCTGGAACTTCATGTCTAATATATAGATTGGTATTTATAAAAAACAATTCATTTAATAGTGACATCTGTTCTTTCGTTCTTCTGGAGTGCAAGTTTTCAGTTGACTATAATAGTATATAGGATTCCACGAGGTGGACATTCAAAATACATTTGCAAAGAATATAGAATATAGTATATTTTTATTTTCTTCAACATTTGTACTCTTCATATGTTAGTCCAACATAATTGAAGAAAGTCTAAAAAAATTTTTGGAAATAGACTTAAAATGTAGAAAAATTATACTGATAGTTAATAATGATATTGAATGTATTATATTAAATGAAATATTGTAAAATATTTTTTTTAAAATATACTTATAAACAATATTTTGCAATTCTTTTCAACTATATTTAGAACATCAATTGACAATTTTATGATACTAGAAGTGAAAAGTAAATTAATTTACACAGTTACCGTTGAAAGATATATGATATACTAGATTTAATGGTAGGAAGATAATAATAATATTTTGGCAAACGCTTGTATTATTGAACAATTCCCACATCTTTCACTGAATTGGTGCAAGCGTCCTCAGAACTCCTATCTACACAGTTTCGATAACTCAGAACTGTCTGTCTTATTATCTAACATTAATAATTGTATGTAAAAGTTAAAAGTTAAAAACACGCATAATAATCAAATACTTACCTGGCTCATTGTTCACGTGGGATGTCTTTTAAGTTTTGCATAGTGGGATATAGAGGGCGCCACTAATCAAATGCTACTAATAAAAATGAACCTCCATCTTCAGTTAATCTAAATCTAAAGTTTCAGTGCGATACGTGTAGTGTTGTAGCAATAACGAACTGTCAAAGTTGACAAGTTAATTGAAAAATGTAATTAAACCGAGTACATTTTCGCGGGATAATTTTTTATAATTTTTGAAGACAATTATCTCAACAAGAATGCCTCGCGGAGTTGGTTTCTGTTTTCGGCAATGAAGAACCACGTCCGTCAGCAATTTTTCTTTAATATGGAGAATTCAAACGTGGACAGATTAGTCTTAGTGATGATCCGAGAGCAGGTTCAGCAAAAACAGGAATCAGTCAGAAAAACGTCGATGGTGTGCGCAAGATCATCAACGAAGATCGGCATGTGACATATCGCCAGAAAAGCATTATTGGAAATTTCAAAGACCTCAATTCAAAAAATTTTACATATAGAATTGTGTGTAAAAAAATTAGTTTCCCATTGGATACCGCATCAGATACGGTGAATTGGTGTCAAAAAACTGTAAATCGCTTCAACGCTGGAAATCTAGAAGCGTGTACAAATTGCCAGTGATGATGAATCTTGGATTTACTCATACGAGCCAGAAAATAAACACCAGTCGTCTGCTTGGATGTTCCAAAGTGAAGAAAAACCGACAAAAATCATTTGTTTTCGAAATGTATCCAAAAAGATGATCACGACATTTGTCTCGAAAACAGGACATGTAGCAACAATCCCTCTACAAGATGAAAGAACTGTTACTGCCGAATGGTATACAATCATTTGTTTGCCGCAAATCATCGCTGAGCTTCGAAAAACCAACCCCGAACGACGAATCATACTCCACCAAGACAATGCTAGTTCGCACACAGCATGCAAGACAATTGAATTTTTAACCCAACAAAACATCAAATTGTTGGACCATCCTCGGTACAGTCCGGACCCAATTGAATTTTCAACACAACAACAAGTCGAATTGTTGAACCATCTTCCGTACAGTCTGGACCTGAGTCCCAACGATTTCTTTATTTTTCCGAAAATCAAGAACGGACAGCGTGGTCAAAGGTTCTAGTTGTCAGAAGGAACAGTCGATGTCTTCAAAAACGCATGTTTGACCGTACCAACAAACGAGTGGAACAACTGCTTCCGAAGTTGGTTCGAGCGCATGCAAAAGTGCATTAATCTTCGTAGAGAATGCTTCGAAAAACAATGTAGTTTTTAAGAGCTATCTACTGTTTTATTCCAGTTTTATATGCAAAACTTAAAAAACAACCCACGTATTTACAATTTAGTGCATTTTGTGTCCTTATAACAGTATAAGTATTCAAACCACTATTTAATTACAAAATTGCAGTTTTTTTCACCGTTAAGTTATTATTACAATAACAAAAATATATAAACACATGCTTAATAAAAATAAGGTAAATGAATTTTAACTGTCTTTACTCGTGAAATAAACATAACCATATCAACAGTATCGATAAAATTACGCCTTATTTGTTTTATACATTTTCCAACTTGTTCAGGAAATTCTGTTTTTTTTATTTCATTTTCCATGTAAGTGAATAGGTCCTGATGTTAAGCCTAGATAATTAAAGAACCCTTCCTAAGCAGAATATAAGTCTTCAAGAAGTTTAAAAGACTCAGTTATTTTATATAGTGTTGGAAGGAGTATATTTTTCATAAAGGCAGACCTTACTCTATAATTTCTTATTTGAATTTTGATTAAGTAGGTGCACAGAAATGTGTATATATACTTGTATAAAAAATATAAAAATATTATTTTCGATATATGTAAATACAAATTACATAAATATAGTAAACAAATGAAGTAAATAAACAAACTACAAATACTAAAATCCACATCTAACTAAGATGACCTACATATATGCAAAAAATAACTATGTTACGTATAATGAAGAGATTTACACAACAAGGTAAATTCTCTAAGCTTAAATTGCAAAATTCTTATAATTTTTGACAATAAAAATTAATGATAAATGCAAATAATATAATGTTCTAGAAAAATTCACATGTAAAACATTTATAGTTCATAAAATAAATTGTGGTACACTAAAATTGAACATAGATAACTGTAAATCATTAATCAATTTATCTTCAGTATTGCAGTACACACTTTACTACAAATAAATATCAGTTGTGCCCGAAATAAAAAAAATACAATTCAATTATAGTGAATACTACAACAAGTTAATATCTTTACTTTTAGAAGAATTTTCTATTAACAAAATCAAATTAATTAATAACAAAATCAAATTAATTAAAAGTGTTTATTATTTCAAAAACGTACGTATCTTATTATGAATGGGAATTTACGTTTTATTCATTGTGGTTTAAGAAGAATGCAAATTAAAGACAATCTGCGATAAACGTCAATAACTAAATATGAAACTAAATATAGTTCCAGGAATGCGATGTTTTTCGTTTGTCATAGTAGTTAGACTCTATTTCGCATTTCGCACTTGCATAAAATGCAAATATTTCCTTTCAAAGACAATAATATTTAGATAGATATAAAGAATCTTGAAAAATACGATAAAACGTGTTTTGTCCTATGATTGGAAAATAAAGCAATAATATCTACTAACAAAACTTACCTTCCTGCATAAGCCTCGTTTGAAATTATAAAAAATTGCAACTCAATAATGTTCTTCATTTAATTTTGAGTTTATTTTCATTATTATTAACATTAAATACATTTAATTTTAGAAAGATTTATTTTTAATACTTATTTGCGTTTCTAGAAATATAAAAAACAATCTTCTCATTAATTATTGCTTTTTCTCTATCTATTTTAATATTCTTTCTTTAATAATACCCGCCTCCCCTCCTTTTGGGATTATGGGACCCTGTAACAATCGAGAACCTGGTAGCTTCTCCACTCAACACATTCACTCGGATGACATTCATTCTACAGGTCTGCAATTGCTCACCTTGTATATGTACGTATATTTGCGTAAGTGTTTAAATGTATTGAATTTGTCGCCCGTACCCATATTCGCGCAGTATATGTGCATAATACAGGGTGTCTATAAAAGAACTCCGGGGTTTAAAAAATTAATATTTTTTAAACTATAAAAGATAGCAAAATTTGATCAATTCCTTTGAAACAAGCAGCTCAAAGAGTTTTACTCATACCAATTGGGAATGTTTCTCTCAACAGTTGGCAGCGCTGCGGAGCGTTGACCTTGAAATGACGTAGCGACTGCGGCAGGCAGTCAGTGTCGCCTGGACTGCCACGCTATGGCGACGCCTCAACAAAAGGCTCAATGTGTTATTTGGCTCATAGAAACTAATTCTGTTGTTACTGTACAAAGAAACTTTCGACGTAGCTATGGTGTTGACCCGCCTACAGACAAAACAATTCGTCAGTGGTTATGTGCGTTCAAGGAAACAGGAAGTGTTTTGAAGCAAATGTCGCCGGGTAGGCCGCGTGTGTCTCAAGAGAATGTGGACAGAATCCGAGCTTCATGCACTCGAAGCCCTAAGAAATCGTTAACAAGACGCAGTCTGGACTTGGGGTTACCAAGATCAACAGTCCATAAGGTAATTCGTAAAAGACTTCGTTTAACTGCCTACAAGATACAACTTTTACACCATATCAAACCGGCAGACAAGGTTAAGAGATTCGAATTTTCTGTTTCCATGCTGGATAAAATTGATGAAGATAATGATTTTTTAAAAAGTGTGGTTTTTAGTGATGAAGCTACTTTTCATGTGAACGGAACTGTAAACAGGCATAATTGCAGAATTTGGGGTTCAGAGCCGCCCCATGAGTTTATTGAGTACGAACGTGACACGCCCAAAGTGAATGTTTGGTGTGCTCTTATGCGTGACAGAGTCATAGGTCCCTTCATTTTTGTCGAAAGGAATATCAATGGTGATGTCTATTGTGACATGTTAGAGGAGTATGTTTATCCTCAGTTGGATGACATTGAGGCGGAGAAAGGTTTAGTTTACTTCCAACAAGATGGGGCGCCGCCACACTTCAGTTTGCGTGTGCGTGAGTCACTGGACGCTCGTTTCGGCAACAGGTGGATTGGAAGGGAAGGACCTATTCCATGGCCACCAAGGAGCCCTGATATGACTCCGTTGGACTTTTTCTTCTGGGGGCATATCAAGAATCTTGTGTATGCGGAGAAAATTCGAAATGTTCGCCATCTCAGGGAACGAATAGAGAATTGCGTGGCGTCCGTTCCCCCAGACATGCTCGCCAGGACATGGGAAGAGGTAGAATACCGTTTCGACGTGTGCCGTGCCACTCACGGAGCTCACATTGAACTTCACTAAGTTGTTAAAAAATCTTGAAAATGTAAGCTTTCTAATCATGTATAAAACATGTATGTACGTTTTTTACTTTATTAAAATATTTTGTCTTAAAACCCCGGAGTTCTTTTATAGACACCCTGTATAGGGGTATATGTACGCATGCATGTGTGTGGGGCATGTCTCTCATCCATTCTGCATGCTTCTCAAAATAAAAAAGGGATATAAATTCAACCTATCCCACTTAGTCCATAGTTGGTCGTTCCGGTGGTCTTCATGGCTTGTGTGCCCGTATAGTAGTGTGATTGCGAGCACGCCTTTCAATGAATATTCTGAGCTCGCATTGCCCGTGATGTAGGATCTCTCCGCCACTGCACTTCCTGTTCGGATTCTGGACCTTCTATGCAATGTCCTCTATGGTCGTCGCCCTGGTCCTTCCTGTAATTGTGACTTTGTATCCGTGGAGGCAAGAGTGTAGGTGTGTATTGTTTGCATGCCCGTGTTGGCACACTCGTGAGGTGTATGTTTTCACGAAAGTAACGCACCTACTGTCGAAGAATTAGACCAGCCGTAGAGCCTCAGGCTCTTTTCCGCAACCTTCTTTTATACATATTATTTTCCGCGCAGCACCATCGAGGCACGTCTCCCACCTCGGCGCTTTACGAGCTCCCTAGCTTGATTTGGGTAGCTTCCGGACTCGCTGACCCACAAAGCCTGGGCAAAACCAAGTCCTGTGATAGGATACTCTGCGCAGGAGTCCTCATCCCAGCATAAGTAGCCCACCTGTGGGCTGCAGAGGTCTTAACGATCACGCTCTGTCCCATCTTCCCGGTGTTATTGAACGTTGCGCCGCGATGTCTGATTCTCCTTGCTGCTCCCCATGAGTGACAAGCCATGCAAGACCTGACGGCAAATGTCCCCGGTCTCCTAGACTATAGCACAGGCTAGATCCTAGGCTCCAGAGAACTACCCGTATCGTTGCCTTACTAACTACGAGATCGCACCCACCCCCGCTCGCGACTTCCGTTGTTTATCAATACACAAATTTCCTATCTGATCCTAGTCGCGTCTAAGCCGTTGGAACCACTCAGCCGCGGTGTTGAAGAAACTCCACCATTTCTTCGTCGTTTATGTCTTCCGTTCGCAGCCACCTGCGTCCACGGAGAAAGTGTTCCGCCGTATCAGTCGCTCCACATCGACAATTGGGATCGTCCCTCCTTTCTATCCTGTACAGATACACCTTAAAATTTCCGTAGGCCGTAATTAGCTGTACTGCCTGATACGATAATGCTACGGTCATCTCTCTAAACTTTTTCGCGTTACCTATGTAGCGATTCGTCCAGCGCTCGTTTGTCACATCTTCCCATGGCTGCTACCATTCGCTATCGCATGTATCTCCTATCCGTAAGCGATTTCCGCATTCGCGTCTGCGGCCGCCTTTTTGTTATTTCGTCAGCCCTTTCGTTTCCGACGGTTCCTACATACGCACATGTCCATTTGAGCTGCACGTTCACCTGTCGCGGTATCATCCACGTATCCAATAATAGATCCGTCGGCATCCACATGCTTTTTAATGCCTATACAGGAGACAGACCATTCGTAGTGTCGCATATATTGGCTTATTATTGGCTGGCATTCTCTTCTTCCATTCTCCTAATTTCTCTTTCTAACTATGTTATTACTGCATATAAGCATGTTGAACATAGAAACATTGGTTTTTTCTATCTAAGAATTATCTGTTATCAGGCAGATATTTTTTGCATTAATTTAAATTGAAGAATTTTTTTTATTTATGTTAATATTATTTTATATACCAACATAGTAGTATTGGTAATTTAAAATATAGTACTGTAAATTAAATTGTACAATGATTAATTTGCAGTCTAATTATCATATGTTTATTTAAAACCGCTTCACGTCTCATTCGACTATACTCGGTTCGTACACATATAAATTTTGGAAAATCCCTAGTTAAATCGGGTAAATGTTTATTATTGACATTTAAGAACATGCTATATCGTATTTACTCGTGTACGTATGATACATTATTTTATATGTGTTGGCCGATATAAATGAAAGCAATTGCTCTTAGATGACTACTGGTATAAAGCAATTGATGCCGCTTGCTAGGCTGATAGTTCAGTATTACGTTACTGGCTTATCACGGGGATTTCGGGTTTGGGACTGCGGGCCTGTTGTTCGAGAAGATTATTCGCGATTTTCCTTTTCCGTTTGAATGAATGCTGACAGATGCAGATCTTAAACCGACCCATGGGCGCGAACGTAATAATAACTAACAAAGTGCACTGTAATTGGCGTTAAGCTGTTGGTAGATGTGGAGGTATGAATTATTATTATTGTTATTGTTCTTATTATTAATATTATTATTATTAGATGGCTAAAGCTAAGATGTTTATATAGCAGTTCGCCCCGTTTGCTGACAGATAATTAGATATAAAAAATTTTAACACAATACTTTGTAACCTACAAATTACTGTTTTATGAATTGCATTGCTTCGAAATATAGGATACTAGGAAAGTTTTGCAATACAGCTTTGTTTATTTAATTTTTTCAAAATAATTTCCTCTACACTCTTTAATCAGTTCTGCCAAATTTCACTAGGGAGTAGAGCACACTCGTTGTCCCAAGCCCGCAGAAGGTCATCATCACTGAAAAACCGCCTCCCTTTTACATTCATTTTCACATGCGGGAACAGTGCAAAGTCACAGGGAGCAAGATCTGGACTGTAGGTAGGGTGCTCGAGAATTTTCAATCCTGTCGTGGTCAAATATTCGGTGCAGGGTTTGGTGAGGTGAGCTGAAACATTATTGTGATGGAGGAACCAGGTGTCCATTCTTGATTTTGGCCGCAGGTTCTTCATCGATCCAATGACTTTAGGCAGGGACTGTTCAGTATACCACTTAGCTGTGACTGTCTTCTGTGTGTCCAAAACGACGCGTTCCACAATTCCGCTCGATTTGAAAAATACAGCTATCATTTTCTTCTTTACAGATCGGGATTTTCTGACAACTGCGGGTGTGTCTTCATCATTAAAAACCCAAACTTTGTTTCGAGCTTTGGTCGGCACATCGTAATAACACAGCCGTTTCGTACCCACTCATATGGGACATATTCAGGGCTCAACTACTGCTACTGTCTGTCGCACTGAAACGCCGGCAGTTATACCAGTGACGCGATTCCAGTCCGGAAGCCCAGAAGCAGATAGTCTAAATGAGTGTGCTTCTTAGAAGAAGAATAGCAAGTTGAAAAAAATACTTAGAAGAAAGTTTTGACATAATATTTTAAAGTTTCTGATGCAAAAATATAAACTGAAAACTCTTAAAATTAATTATAAGTGTATATATATATATATATATATATATATATATATATATATTACATAAGAAGAAACACTTATATAACCATCAACAAGAAAAGAAATAATGAGAATAAAGAAACGGATTTATAGAAAAACGATAAAGAATTTTTGAGAAACAAAAGAACTTAAAACGATTTTTTGAATAGAAGTTTGGAAAAATATCTCTATTACACATACCCATAGTCATACAAATAGATAAATAGGAAGTTAGTCAATATATAAGAGACATTATATTTTCTAATAAATTTTTGTAAATTATTTGTTGAATCTTCGTTTTAGAAAATAGAAAATTCTGTCAAAATATCTTGTCTTTCTCTTAGTTTCACTGCTATAAGTTTTTATTCTTCGCTTAATGTAATTTATTGAATAATGCATTTGATAAATGACCTTAATTTGCATTGAAAACTAATTTAACCATACATACATATGTACATGTTTAGGGTATGTCTGTATTGATATACCTTTCCATTTACACATAAAATCCTTTTTTGAGCCTCGCTGCTATATAATATCTAATTAATACTTTTTTGGTAGTATTATATAATATTCTCTACTGAAAATTATTATTTTAGATATACATTCAAAGTCAGTCAAAATATACATAAATATAAGCATTATTTTCAAATGGTTAATTTTTGTAAATTTATTCACATTAATTGACACCAAAAAAGTGAAATATTACTAACTGAAAATCAATTACATAAGTAAAGAAACGGGATACATCATTGTGAAATACCATACTTATCAATTAATAAAACTTCTTGACGTGAAACGTGGCACGTCCGATATCAATTATATACCCTTGTCGATATACTATAATTAATTTTAAAACCAAATATAAGTTTTGTTAATTCTCGATTATATCAACTTCTTATCCTTGAACTTGCGCACACCTGGTTAACATGCTTCCATTTATAGAAAAACTAATAAACTATTAATTATCACTTCCAGATTACTAAATAATAGCGAGTATTATATAAATTTTTAATTTAAATTTAGTCGTAAACATAACTCGTGTTTCTAATAAAGCTCTTACGTTTTATATATGGTTGGCATTTAAATGAACCTATAATGCGCAACATATTTCAAATGTCCTCAACAGAAACGCTGACAAGAATGAACCCGTTGAACTCAATTTCCGCATAAATTGTCTCGGATGTCAGCACTAACACGTTCACTATTCGTTTGCAAATTATGTAATATTATATGTTGGTTGGCGTAAACTAAGGACTTAATATAATCCCACAAAAAGAAGTCTATTGTTAAATCGCTAGAGCGTGGAGGATAATTAACTGATTCACTTTTGATTGGCATTGTGGTAGATAGCCTTATCTAATTCGAGTCGGAAAAATCCAGCCACGTTGAGCGATAGCAAGTTTCATTCACAGTAACGGAGTTACCAGCACCGTTAAAAAAAAGTAAGGTCAGTGACTGCCACCCAACCATTGCACACCAGACAGCCAATTTAAATGAATGCAATACTTCTTCATACATTACTTCTAGTTGATTTTCAAATCAATGCGGCAGTTTTGCATATTCATAAAACCGCTAAACTAGAAGTGAGCTTCGCAACTCAAGATAATTTTCTCATGATTAGTTTAGATCTCGAATTAATCTTATAAGTACGTAGGCGAAGATCTTTTCTTAGAAATAACTAATGCCTGGAATTGACGAGGAATTGACACATTTAGATTTTCACGAACACTCCGACATGCTGCTGTAATATTCTCTTCCCCTCTTGCAATTCTTTATCCCACTGGAACTGGCACGTTATGAAGTGAATATGTTAACTCGAATTTTTCCTCAATTGTGAAGTTAATGCACATAAAGTAGCTACAACTGAATGTGAATTTTGCTAAAATATCTGAATAATCTGTTATTAAATGGTGTACCGTTCCATAAATAAATGATAGGCATACACAAGCACAAATACCACAAAAACAAATTCAGCAAGACTGACACCTGAAAGAAATATTAATTTACAAATGGAAAACTCCTTATAAAGAGCATTCAAAATTGGTTCGTAAGGTTTTAGAAAGGTGAATTCGATTTAAATGATGAATATCGTTTAGGCTAACCTATTGAACACTTAAAACCAGAAAACAAAATGGCCTGTTTTATCTAATAAAGAAGCATTCGTTCTTCAGCAGTATATAAATAATTAAATCAGAACTGGAGTAAAAATTAAATATACTAAGCTAGACAAATGATTTTTAAATGAAATCTATAAATTTTAAATAAGAACACTAGTTTATGTGATACCTTTAACATAAAAAAGTACATTAAATGGGCCAAATTGCGTTTACATACAAAAACACTTATATAAAAACATTCTACATTAAAAAATATTCACAAAAATTTACACAAGGTTTTATTGACCTCACTTCATATATGCAGGTGTTTTTAATAAAATTAAGTAAAGACGGTAAGAAACTACTTGACTGAGTTAAAAACAAACTTTTGAAATTATACTAATTTAAATAAATTAAAATTCACATGAATATATTAATAAAACGGTCTTCTTATTCAACGACTCAAGCAATGAGAAAGAAGTTGGCTGTCATTTTTAATGAATGGAAATGTTGTGATGATTCTAACTAAAAACCAAATTAATAAATTGAATAAAAAAAGATATTGGGACTTAATGATAGCACTTCCGCAACCAAATTATAGACGCTGACTTCAATATTAACACACGGAACCTGCTGGTATCATAAACGGCAATTCCAAAAGTAATAGTATTAACGGAACTAATCGTAGTTCAAATTCAAACAGTAGTAGCTCTAAATAAAGTAATAAAAACTGTAAAACAACAACACGAAAGGGAATTTAAAAAATTGCAAAACGTGTTCAAGATAGAGGTCAATAAAAAACAGAAGAACTACTAAGACCTACGATGTAAGTATATCTAAATCCAGACAATTCTGTATCAATACGATCAACGCAAATTCGGTAACAATAAGCCACAAAAGGACCGTAGTAAATGGGCTGCAGTAAGATGTTCGAATCCAGGAAGAAAGATTATGTTATACCACCAAACTAAATATAACGTGGGCTTATTGTTCAGGCGATACAACGAAAATGAAACGACGCTTTTAAACGAAAGCACAATCCACACTCTCTGTATGTGAAGGAACATAAATTAACATACACCAAAGAAAGGGAAAGGTACGGACTCCTCAACTTACCATTCACGCTACAACACACTCGTGAAAAGTCTGATCCTAATAGCCACGCCAGCCTTTTGGCAAATCAAACAGACCAGAAGAAAAATAAAGCATGAAACCTATCCGACAGAAGTCACTCCTCACAACGGCATATGAGACAACGGAACCACGAACCCATACTTCAGCGCCACGAAGAGAAAGCCAAGAGTAGAGAAAAGGAAAAGTATAGATTGTTAGAGGAACATTACAAACAGCAGCGAAAGAAGGAAATAAAGTTGCGCTGAAACACATATCCCACTGACATACAGTCAAGACGACAGCCACAAGCATAAAAGAACATACACCGTGAAGCAGTGAAATGCTACAAGAAAGATGAACAACTAAAAGGAAGTATATTATTAATAATTAACGAGATACAAAGTATAAACAGCACCAAAACAGAGACACACCACTCAGCAAACATGTCCATTCGACAAATAATACAGACTCACAACAGGTCAGCTAAATAAAAACAACTAATAGGTCAAAAGATTTAAAGTCAAACCTAGCATTGAACTGAGTGAAACACTGAAGGAAATTACAAAATGAATTCATTAAAAAATGCCCGAACATAGGGCAGAGTAAATCGAAAAACAAACACGAAAGATTTAATGTCGTTACTGGCCTAACCAGACAGAGTCAACCCATGCTGAAGCTAAACGTTTCCAAAACTTATTTTATCCCACACGGAATGAAAAACTTTCTAATAAATTTACACATTGCCAAGAGTTAATCAAAAGCTACAAGAACAAATTGTTATCAAAATACCTAATAATCTCTACAAATGTCAAATTCAAGATAATAAAAAGTTATGACGGGGTGATATAACGACAAATATCAAAAATGAGAAAGACAAACGACAAAGTCAAAAGTCGAGAAAATACATCAATAATATAAGAATATTCAAATGAAAGCTGTTGGCACTACGACAAATTTTACTTAAATAAAAGAAAACGCGCAACAAAAAGGCTGAAGTCGGTTAGAGAACCCTTACTTCAAGGGGCGAATTCTTCAAGGAGAATTTAAAACCCCTCCTGAAAGGCGTAACCCCTTGGGAGGTTGTGGTTGTAAATGATCTGAGTTCCAATTTCCTGGCAATATTCTATTATCGTAGAACTTAATATCATAATATTCACTTCAATCTTGGAAATAATACGGTACTGCGCGCCATCCGATAATACAAAGTTCTTTTTCCATATTAGTTTGTCTAGTATAAATTCTTCATATCTGCGTCCCAAATCGAAACGCTGTTTGGATCTTTCATAGAACTTCTGCAAAATGTGTGGATTGTTGTATAACTTGTTCTTAATCTTATGGTTGTTCGGTGTCCTTGTCGAGCGATTTTGGAAATCTTTCACCGATGATGTGCATTTCAAAATTAACAAAATAAAGACTACACTTCGCCTTTGGTGATTCGTATAGCACAAATTACCTTTGATGAAATAAAGTCCCAATTTCGTATCTTAAAAAACATACGCGATCAGACAAGTTTTCAATGTTCGATTAAACTTGTTTGCTAGAATCGCTCTAGGTGAATGAAATGAGGAGTAGAATATACTTTAGCTTTATAGGTTTTCAAGCCATTATCGGAAATCACTCGAAACACCAAAAATGCATAATTTTCTAAATGCTTTATCACAGCAGAAACAGTAGCCTTGAGTAACGAAAAAGTCAACGTAAACTTGCTAAAGCAATCTAAAATTCAACATATAAAACTAAATCCTCGTTTACTTCTCTGAAAAGGCAATATTATCGTATTTAAACCGTTTGCCTGAAACATGCAAGAAACGTCATCGAAATCAATCTGTTGCATAAGCGACGATTATTGCAAGCCACGTAGTGCTTACCGGACATGAAAATTTCATATCAACTGCGCTGAAAATTATTTGATTAACTACTATTTGCTTAATCTGACACACAACTGTCAGCTGCTTCTAGAATTGGCGGCGTCTCTAAGAGGTGTAAAATTTTAGAATTTAAGTGGCGTGAAAAGAGATTTCTGTAAGGATTCTTGTAGACGACTAAACTAGTTTCGCGCTAGCACAAATTTATAGAGTTGAAATTGTATTTAAAGAATTGCTATAAAATTGCGATAAAAATTAGTAGTTTAGATATAACACAATTTCTAGAACTATAATGACATCCCTCGTATATAGCGGAAGAATCCTAAAATTTTGCAAAACACATTAAAGGCTATTAACAGTAAGTATAGTAAAATTATAACACAAATACTTGACTTAAAAGCACACACGTTATTTTCCTTAACATAGTTTGAAATGAATTTTTATTTGATTTGACAAGACTTTGTTGTTAATAAAAATAATTTTAACAACTACCTAATTTGCAAACTTGATCTTTAACTCTATTTGCATATTTCTAATTTAAAATTTTGCAATACATCATCAGATGTAACGTTTCTAAAGCGACTTTTCTGTAAGTCTCTGAGTAAAAGGTTTACTACATGAATCTTCTTCGCTATATTATTTTCAATATCACATGCTAGCTTACACGAAGTATCTAAATAATTTTATAATTAAAATAATAAAGTTTCCGTAAATTTACTTATTTGGATACTTTCGAAATTATGAAATTATTCACTTCAAAGAGCTGACAATTTTCAGCTAACAATATTTTTAATTAGATTGGCCACAAGTTCGCTATTTTATTATATTTTGATCGTTTTTTACTTAAAGTGATCATAAATTTTACTAACTGTTTTTTATCGAAGAGAGCATACAGTTTTATTCATATAACTGCATATTTTCTTGTTTCCGACAAATCATTGCAAAATAATGTGTAACAGCGTGTAATAACTTTCGGAGTCAGAAAGTGTGAACTATTTTTGCTACATTTGTAATAAAACGAGTTTAGGCTATAATAGTATAATACTACTACCTTTTTTTTCTATATTATGTTGTGTGATTTCCGCATCTTTAAGTAAACACATAATATTATTTGTTATAAATTTGTAAATACTAAAATACTTTATTGTATATCAAAAGAATCATTGTTTGTGCTCATCCAATATTTATTCAAAAATCTTTTATACAGCGTCTTAGTAAACATTGGTACTAATTTATTTCAACGTCTATATTTACCTTATACGACAAACTCGCTTTATTAAGCCACAGTATCTGGTAATTAAATTTGTCCAGATCTCAGTTATGATGAATAGCATATTTAAATACATAATATTGTATTCTCCCGGAAAGATGAATCTTCATATTTCTTAAATACACAAACTGTTAGGCTACAATATACATATATGTGGGATGTCTTTTTTAAGTTTTGCATAGTAAGACATAGAGAGCGCCACTAATCAAGCGTTAGTACTAAAAATTAACCTCCATCTATACGTCTAGTATTATAGCGACAACGAACCATCACAGCTGACAAGTTATTTGAAAAATAGAATTAAACCGAGAACATTTCGCGGAATAATTTTTTATAGTTTTCGAAGACAATTGTCTCAACAAGAATGCCTCGCCGAGTTCGTTTCTGTTCTCGGCAATGAAGCACCACATCAGTCAACAATTTCTCGTTGATATGGAGAATTCAAAAGTGGACGGATTAGTCTTAGCAACAATCTAAGAGCAGGTTCACCAAAACCGGCAGTCATTGAAGAAAACGTCGATGTTGTGCGCAAAATCATCAACAAAGGTCCACATGTGATATACCGCCAGAAGAACAGAAAGCAGTTGGGATGAATTGGTGTCAAAAGACTCTAGATCACTTGAATGCCGGAAACTCTAAAAACGTGTACAACATTGACTGTGGTGACAAATCTTAGATTTACTCATACGAGCCAGAAAATAAACATCACTCGTCTGTTTGGGTGTTTCAAGGTGAAGAAAAGTCGATAAAAGTCATCCGTTCTCGAAGTATTTCCAGAAAGATGGTCGCGACATTTGTCTCGAAAGAAGGTCACGTAGCTCTACGAGATCAAAGAACTGATATTGTCGAGTGGTATACAATCGTTTGTTTGCTGCAAGTCATTGCTGAGCTTCAAAATAGCTAACCCCGAACAACGAATCATCCTCCACCAAGACAATGCAAGTTCGCACACGGTACGCAAGACAATTGAATTTTTAACGCAACAAAACGTCGAATTGTTAAATCATCCTCCGTACAGTACGGACCTTAGTTCCAACGATTTCTTTACCTTTCCGAAAAACAAGAACGGACTGTGTGGTTAAAAGTTCTAGTTATCAGAAGGAGCAGTCGATGGCTTCAAAAACGTAATTTTAACTGTACCAACAAACGACAACTGCTTTCAGAGCTGATTTGAGCGCATGCAAAAGTGCATTAGTTTTCGTGGAGAGTACTTCGAAAAACAATAAAGTCTTTAAAAGCTATCTACTGTTTTATTTCAGTTTTATATGCGAAACTTGGAAGAAATTTCACGTATTTATTTCATTCCTAGTCAATTTCGGGGTCCTTATCCCTTATCGACCTCATAAAATTTTACTTGAGCTCGTTTTAGGAATGAGGAGGTATAATTTGTTTATACAAGTAAAATTTATTCAATGTTAGAACCCTCGTAGAGTGTGTTTGTGATAACTTATTTACCGTTTCCTCTTTAGTGTGTTATAGTTATTTAGATTAATAGTGCGCTAATTTTATATTTTGTATTTTTGTAACAAACTTATGCGCCATGAGTAAGATAGTAAGACGAAAGATATTATAAATAGTGAAAAAATTAGAATAGAAATGTTATTAGGAACTGCTTTTTAGCAAGTTTTTAGCAAAAGTTTCACGCAGAACAGTGGCAAGGATTACAACGCTTATCAAAGAAAACTTACCCTCAACATCAAGCGGTCGACAATATTTTTCAATATTTTTTTTGCATTGTTTTGCAAAATAGACAAGCTTTCATAAGATAGTTGTTATATCTTCAGCGATCCTTTAATACAATATAAAGCTATCAGAGCGGACCTTGAGAACTCAATTATACGCTACTGGATTAAACTGTTGCCAGGTTGCGAAAAAAAAGCGCTCAACGGAAATACTGAATAAAAAGAGTCTACAGTGAGCCAACATGCACTAACATTTTGCTGTTGAAGAACGAAGAAAGGGCTTTGTATAAAATTATATCACAAACATTTCGAAAATGTTTTCGTATATTTATTACGCATTAATTACTCTGGTTAATATCTCAATCACAGGTCATATTCAGTGACAAGTCACTACTCAAATCGGTTGTAGAATCTATCAAATTTGTGAGACGAACACCTTATAAAAAGTTATAGAAAGGAATGTGTGGAGCAAAGTGTTGAACATTTCCCGCTGTGATGAATGGTCATGTATTACTGGGACTGAAACAGAATCTCTGTACTCGCCAAGAGTCGATGAACAAGTATCAATACAAAAATGTAATAGAAATTATTCTAGTGCCTTTTACGAGGGTAGCCATTTATAATTCGGGAATAGCAAACAAAGAAAAATTTTTTATTATCGAAAATAGCTTTATTGCTTTTCAAAATATACTCCTTGAAAATCAATGCACTTTTGCATTCGCTTAAACCAATCCGGAAAGCATTGCTGCCACTGTGAAGGCGGTATCTCCAAAATATGAGTTTTGAATGCCTCAACTGCCTCTTCCGGCGTAGAAAACCGTTGACCACGAAGTTTACTCTTCACGTGTGGGAACAAAAAGAAATCACAGGGTGCTAGATCAGAGTTGTACGGTAGATGGCTCATCAATTCAATGTTTTGCCCGGTCAAAAATTCAATTGTTTGAACCGACCTGTGAGAACTCGCATTGTCATGGTGCAGAATGATCTATCGTTTTCGGTTTGTTTTCCTTATTTCTTCAAAAACTTTTGGCGAACAAATAGTTATGTACCATTCAGAATGGCCGTTCTACAACTCTCTGAAGGCATGGTTACAACGTAACCGGTTTTTCATGAGCTTCGAGCGCGAACAACTTTTGTTGGTTTTGGCCCATCTTGGAATACCCACAGTCGACTGCTGTTTATTATCAGGCTCATACGTATAGATGCAAGATTCATCACATGTGACGACTTTATAAATGTTCTTTGAAGCATTGTCGTTGTATTTTTTGTGCATTTCTTGGCACCAATCGACGAGAGTCTTTTTTTGAGCGGTTTATGTGGTGAACATAGCTTCTTAACGAATAAATGTTTATGCAGGATCTTATGCACGCTGGTGTTACTAATACCTAGAGACGCCTCGATCTCACGGTATGTCACACGCCGATCTTACATTATCAATTAAGACATTGCATTAATGTTTTCCGACACACCAACATTTTTGGGACGGCCTTCACGAAATTCATTGTCCAAAGAACGCCGTCCAAGTTTGAATTCACTATACCAACGATGTACTGTATTTTTCAATGGTGCTTCATCACCATTGCCAATTTAATACATTGGTCGAGAGAGGGAGATATGATATTATTCATTATTTTCTGTATCGCAATGATATGATAAACACTCTGAAGGAATCGTTCATTAATAACACAAATCAACCTGAAGATTCGTGCATTCGATGAAACATATGTAGTTGATAGGGTGTTATTAATAATAGAATGATTCCTTTCTAACATTCTTTAATTGGCATAAAGCCTAGACGAAAGTTTCTGTCTATTACACCCTGGAAACGTAGTTTCCGATCTATGTGAGATAGAAGCGTTCTTGCTTTGTCGGTTAATACATTTATGTATTGGTCGAGAGAGGGAGATATGATATTATTCTTCATCACCATATAAAGAATTCAGCTAGTCGATGCATTCTTGTTGAAATAATCCACGAGGAAAGCCATGAAAAATAATTGCACGAAAATGTTTGCGAGTTAATTCCATTTTTTCGCTGACATAAAATTACTGTCGACAATAGAAATAGCGACCGGATAATAAAGCTGTCAAAGTAAATATATTGTCAAAAATGACAAACTTCACAATGCAATAATCAGACTGGAGGCAACACTCACAGTGTTGCCAGTTCCCGAAATATAAACGGCTACCCTCGTATTACTTCACTAGATGCAGCGGAAAATCCTTCCATGTTTATGCAAGATGAAAGGTGCTTTTCGTGACTTCGGTATACCGGCATCGCCCTAGCTTGAAAATTTACAGGTCGTTAATCTAATTGAGAATGTCTGGAGTGTTGTTAAAGCTAATATTTTCGCGTCCACAAAGCCCAATTTAAGCGTTTTAAAGGAAAATATCGATAAAGTCTGAAAAGAAAACAGAAAGTTGCAAGATATCGTAAAAGTCTGTATTGACAGCATGCCGAAACGAATTCAATCGGTCATTCAAGCTAAAGGAGGTTTGAACAAATATTGTAACAAATATATCCTATAGTTGTAAATATATGTTCAAATCTAAAGTAGCATGTGTATCATAAAAGTATACGTTTAAATTTCGTATGTTTGCATTTTATTCGAAATCACAGTTAAATGTTATAGTTCAAGATATGTTTTTTAGTATTTTTTATATTATAATGAATGTAATAGCCATGTAAGTCCTAAATACGTATTCGAAATATTCAACTTGTTTATGTTTACTATTTAATAATTAATTGTTACGCTATTATTTTCCACCAAACCTATATAGCTACACCAACAAGAAAAGTCATGTAATGTTATTCACATTTAATAAATCAGTGGTTTGTTATCTTTTACTTTGGTAACACATGGATCAATAAGTCCCGAGACTAACAATGAAAACAACATTTTTTTTGCAAAATTTTTTTTTATTCATCAACATAATCACCTTTTAGGGTGATACAATGGTTCCAACGCTTTTCCAATTTTTCAATACCATGTTTATAAAAAAATTTACCTTTCGCTTCAAAATAAGCTTCAGTTTCAGCGATGACCTCCTCATTTGAGCCAAATCTTTTTCCCTGGAGCATTTTTTTAAGATCAGCAAAGAGCCAGTAGTCACTGGGGGCTAAATCTGGCGAATATGGGGGGTGGGGAAGCAGATCAAAACCCAATTCGTTCAATTTTGCCATTGTTTTCATCGACTTGTGGCAGGGTGCATTGTCTTGGTGAAAAAGGATTTTTTTTCTCTGCATGTGCGGTCGTTTTTTTGCGATTTCCTCCTTCAAACGCACCAGTAAGTCAATATAATAATCACTGTTGATCGATTTACCTTTTTCGAGGTAGTCAATGAAAATCACGCCATGTGTATCCCAAAAAACTGACGCCAGGACTTTGCCAGCTGACTGCTGCGTTTTCGGACGTTTCGGACGGCTTTCGCCAGCTGTGCGCCACTCAGATGACTGCCGCTTCGACTCTGGAGTGTAGTGATGTATCCATGTTTCGTCCATGGTCACGTAACGACGCAAGAAATCTTTTTTGTTGCGAGTAAATAGCGATAAACAGCTTTCTGAATCATCGACTCATTGCTGTTTTTGTTCCATCGAGAGCAATCGCGGCACCCACTTGGAAAAAACGTTTTTCATGCTCAATTTTTCATGAAGGATAGTAAATACACTTCCATATGATATCTGTGTCATCTCAGCAATCTCACGGAGCTTCACTTTACGATCTTTCATTATAATTTTTGTCACTTCACTCACATTTTCCGGTGTAACGGCTTCCACAGGTCTACCCGAGCGTTCCGCGTCATTTGTGTCGGTACGACCACGTTTAAACTCGTCAAACCACCGACAAATCGTTGCTTTTGATGGACAAGAGTCCGGGTAACATTTTTCAATCCATTGTTTTGCTTGCGTGGTGTTTTTACCCATTAGAAAACAATGTTTTATCAGAACACGAAACTCGGTTTTTTCCATTGTTTAAACAAACTACAAAACGACTTTACTCCAACCTCGATAACTCAGCTGTTTCTGGTCCGATCGACTTAAAATTTTGACACGTTTCAAGCAAAGGTTAGTACTCTAGAAAGACGTGGTTACTGGTTTACTACGAGCGCCATCTATGGGTTAGTCTCGAGACTTATTGATCCATGTGTTATTTTGAATATTCTATTCTTTTCCTCATTTGTTTTCCTTTTCTCAAGCATTGGTTGGTTGTTATGTGAGCTGAATATACTTTTTGATCCTTTGCTATAGTATTAGTATATGACTTCTAGGAAATCAATACTGTGGTCCCTTTTAAGACCATTTTGTACATAACTCTCCGAAATACTAACTAGTTAACGCCCTAAAAGTAGATCATTGAAATCTTCACAGGTAAGGAATACGGACTTGGAATATAGCTATCAACCAGAGTTGATAGAAGCCTAACAACTTTTCAATTAGCAAATTAATTGAAGGACAAGTAAGTGCCTTTGCATTGATTTAATTATAAATCGAATAACTTAAAATCTTTATTTAAAATTAAACTCTAAAATGAAACTGATTTTGTAACGTCAATATCTAAAAATTATATGCAATTTACAATTTAATCTATTATTACGACAACAATAATGCACTTTCAACTCCCATTATTTGACGTAACTTAGGATCATGCTGAAAACTATTATGCAAGAGTGAAAGAATGGAGAAACCACAAAACCTTTTTTATAATATCGGAACTAAGTAATTCCTTTTATTAAATTAACTGAATCCAAAGTTTCGACGCCGAAGAAAAGGTCAAATATTCACATTTTGCTAATAAGGCGATGGTGTAACTGTTTATCACTTTTGTCCTAGTCATCATTCACAGTATTCATCAAATACGATTGGAATAAGGAAGTTATTATATAAGACAGTGAAATCAAATATATTGACATAATGATTATTACTATTATTGTACTTTTTCACAGATTAACAAAATATTATTCTCTACTGTTTCATTATATTAACATTATAAATCATTTTAAAGAAAAAAAAAACTTTCGTATTATACATTGTTAATAGAAATTTTTCTGTGAGTTAATGAAAATAAGGAATTTGTTAAGCATATTTATTACGCTTCCGCCCTCAGGTACTGTTTACTGCTGAAGTGTGTCATTGGAATTGTATTCTAACTAGATTATCGTCTTTAGAATTATGTTAAAATACTTTTAGAATCTTGCAAAAACTAACCCTTTTTTTCTATAAATATATGTGTGTTACATAAATACAATCACTTTGATATCGCACTTCATCTCTTTTGTAGAATAAATTATTGAACTAAAACATTATAAACTATGAATGTATTTAATGCATAAAACAAAGTTTTTAGGGATATGTCTAAGTTACGAGGGTAATTTGACAAGTAGTGAGAATGGAAAAGAAAAACGAATTTTTTAAAACCAAAATAATTTTTATTTTTCAATATATTCTCCTAAAAGAGCACATTTATTCCAACGGTGCTCCAATGCCCTTATGCCATCTCTAAAATGCGATTCCGGAAGGCTTGCAAAATACTCATTTACGAAGATGATAAGCTCGTCGTTAGACGAAAATTTCTTTCCACCTAGTGCCGTTTTCAATTTTGGAAAAAGGTGGAAGTCGGAAAGGACTAGATCCGGCGAATAAGGCCCATGCGGTACTAATTGGAAATGCAACTCGTGGATTTTGGACATCGTAACTGTGCTGGTATGCGCGAGAGTGCTGTCTTGGTGAAACAGAATCTTTTTCTTTGCCATTCCTGGCCGTTTATCACGAGTCTCAACATTTAATTTTTGTAGAAGTTCTGCATAATATTGTCGGTTTATTGTGGCACTTTTCTGAAGGTAATCAATGAGCAAAATGCCCTTTGAATCCTAAAAAATGGATGCCATAACCTTGTTTGCCGATAAAGTGGTTTTCGCTTTCTTTGGAGGTGCAGAACCACGTTCTAACCATTGTTTCGACTGTTGTTTAGTTTCGGGTGTACTGTAGTGTATCCAAGTTTCATCGCAAGTAACAAATCGCCTACCAAAATCAACCAGATTCCGCTTATAAAGGTCCAAACACTCATGGAAATGCGCAAACGAGTGAACTTTTGATCAGTCGTAAGCAATCGCGGCACCCATCTTGCCGATAGCTTGGAAAGGCCCAATTCATTCGTTAAAATGTGGTGTACGCGTTCTGTTGAAATGTTTACCATGTCTGCTATCTCTCTCACTTTAAGTCGTCGATCTTGCGTAATAATATTATGGATTTTTATAATCATTTCCTTAGAAGTCACGATTTTGGGTGCTCCAGAGCGCGCTTCATCAACACAGCTTGTTCTACCACGTTTAAATTCATTTCCCCATCTACTTATTGTGGCAGATGATGGAGCAGATTCACCTAATGTTTCCCGTAACTCATCTTTTATTTCGGTAGCTTTCATACCCTTAATTACGAAGTATTTAATCACCGCACGATACTCTGCCTTCTCCATTTTAACAAAACGACGTGTTGCTTCTTTTTCAATCAGCTGTCAAAAATAAACTAATCAACCGATTTATCTATATATCGGAATGTAAACATATAAATAGTCAACCTAAATTACAATGCATTTGTTTTACCAATTAGAGCGCCACCACCTATGTGTCATTCTCACTACTTATCAAACTATCCTCGTATTTTAATGTCGCATTATTATTTAAATGAAAAGTTTATGCATTTCTGCAAAGATTTTTTTTATGTATTGACAAAATAAATGTAAAGTCAAATAGAAAAAAACAAACTTTTCCAACATATCCTTTTGTTCAAATTTAATAGAGAATTTAATTTAAATTTACAAAGAAAACATAATTTGGAAGAGTAAACATAGAAATGGTAATAATAATAACGATGACTTAACGATTTCCTCACTTCTAAACCACCAGATTTTTTCAGGCGTGGAATCGAAAAATTAATTAAAATTAAAGGAGTATATATTCTTGATTAGTTCATGTATTTTGTTTGTTAAAAAATTACAAAATTTTGAGTTCAATAGAAATACTGCAACCTATGGATCAACCTAATAGATAATATTTTCAGTGACGCAGAGTTTATACACTGTGTTAGTGACTAAGGTATTTATATGTAGTGTTTCATATTAATGGATTGGAAATTTATAAGGTATATTTATATCAAGTACTTATCTATCTAAAACGTAAATATGTTTTATCGATTTTGGAGGCAGTCTGAGACAGGTTTTTGCGATCTCCGAACTTGTATTTTAGTCTCCCACTATCCAGAGATCCATGGTCTTGAAGAAACTATTAAAGTTTACTAATTAGAGTGAGGAATATAGTCGACACACCGCAGGCGTGCGTTTGATAATAGGTAAATAAAATAAAATAAATAGTGATATAAAATTTATAAAACGAGAAACATCCTTTTAAGCAGCATTTTCAGTGTAATCACGAACAGGACAAGATCGGTTAAATATTCAAAACATGAGATATGTTTCCACAATTGTTTCAGCAGATCGAATTCGCCTAGAGAACGAACCGTCCAACATCTAATGATGTAATATTTGACTATTTAAAGTCATATTTGTTAATATCTGGTGTATGTGTACACTCACTATGACTACAAATTTGCTTGAATGCAGTAATTTCTGCATCTTTCTTTAGCACACTATCTGCTTTGGCTATAACACTAATACTTTTGCCTTTGCTGATTTCATGAGGCTGTATTTGTATAGTATCTGGGTACTTGTAGTGAATCCACTCCTTTCTAATTGTTATAAATTATTTGGAGCAGGGGCGCCGCAGGCTCGTTACATAAAACCCCTATAAGAAACACCGGAAAAAAAAGAGATCAATCATCACAAAAGAAAGAAAAGGAGGGAACATAGAAAGGAAAAAAATTATATAAAAATATTATTTTTAGTAAGCAATTTAAATAAACAGGTAAAGGCCTTAAAATTTTGCAAAGCCAGAAGAATAGAAATAGTGGGAAGTGGGAAAACATCCTAGCTTAACAAGATCAAGAATCATCTAGTTAATATTTAACCGCAACTTTTTGCAACTAAAGAGGAGATGATTGATATCACCTGCCTCGCCACAGACATAACACATGGCTCAATAAGTCCCGAGACTAACCCATAGATGGCGCTCGTAGTAAACCAGTAACCACGTCTTTCTAGAGTACTAACCTTTGCTTGAAACGTGTCAAAATTTTAAGTTGATCGGACCAGAAACAGCTGAGTTATCGAGGTTGGAGTAAAGTCGTTTTGTAGTTTGTTTAAACAATGGAAAAAACCGAGTTTCGTGTTCTGATAAAACATTGTTTTTTAATGGGTAAAAACACCACGCAAGCAAAACAATGGATTGAAAAATGTTACCCGGACTCTTGTCCATCAAAAGCAACGATTTGTCGGTGGTTTGCCGAGTTTAAACGTGGTCGTACCGACACAAATGACGCGGAACGCTCGGGTAGACCTGTGGCAGCCGTTACACCGGAAAATGTGAGTGAAGTGACAAAAATTATAATGAAAGATCGTAAAGTGAAGCTCCGTGAGATTGCTGAGATGACACAGATATCATATGGAAGTGTATTTACTATCCTTCATGAAAAATTGAGCATGAAAAAGGTTTTTTCCAAGTGGGCGCCGCGATTGCTTTCGATGGAACAAAAACAGCAACGAGTCGATGATTCAGAAAGCTGTTTATCGCTATTTACTCGCAACAAAAAAGATTTCTTGCATCGTTACGTGACCATGGACGAAACATGGATACATCACTACACTCTAGAGTCGAAGCGGCAGTCATCTGAGTGGCGCACAGCTAGCGAAAGCCGTTCCGAAAACGCAGCAGTCAGCTGGCAAAGTCCTGGCGTCAGTTTTTTGGGATACACATGGCGTGATTTTCATTGACTACCTCGAAAAAGGTAAATCGATCAACAGTGATTATTATATTGACTTACTGGTGCTTTTGAAGGAGGAAATCGCAAAAAAACGACCGCACATGCAGAGAAAAAAAACCTTTTTCACCAAGACAATGCACCCTGCCACAAGTCGATGAAAACAATGGCAAAATTGAACGAATTGGGTTTTGATCTGCTTCCCCACCCCCCATATTCGCCAGATTTAGCCCCCAGTGACTACTGGCTCTTTGCTGATCTTAAAAAAATGCTCCAGGGAAAAAGATTTGGCTCAAATGAGGAGGTCATCGCTGAAACTGAAGCTTATTTTGAAGCGAAAGATAAATTTTTTTATAAACATGGTATTGAAAAATTGGAAAAGCGTTGGAACCATTGTATCACCCTAAAAGGTGATTATGTTGATGAATAAAAAAAAATTTTGCAAAAAAAATGTTGTTTTCATTGTTAGTCTCGGGACTTATTGATCCATGTGTTACTTAGGCGGGTCCACGATGTCGATGCGATATACTATATATGTGCAGAGTTAAAATTCTGACCAAATCTTAACTTTGATAGGATGTAAATAAAGTTTCTAGATAAAAAATTAAAATTCGAAGATCATGGTAAAGAAAGAATTGAAAGTTATATATTAACATAAAACCTACCTCTAGAAACAGAAGATTCCTTCCAAAAGGCCGGCCAAGCTGATCTTATCTCATACAGAAGAAGAAGAGTATTATATGTAATTAAATGTTATATTCATGTCTAAAATCTGCCTATTTGCGCATATAAATATATACATATATGTATATTTCTAAATAATTCGCTCTCTCTGAATGCCCTCACACCTCAAGATTCAAAGTAAGACTATATTAATATTATCTTTATAACATTTAAACGGTAGCTCATTAATAAGAATATATCAATTACGAAGAAAAAGAGAATGCGTCAAAGCCAATAGAGGACTCTTACAGTCAATAAAAATTATATTATGGTCATATTTAGCAGAGACAATGTATAGCATCAAAATGTAAATAGCAAATAATTCAGTGGTAAAGACTGAAGAAAACTCAAATTGTTGCTGAAAAAGTAAAATTAAGAAGGAACAGAAGATATCTAAAGAGGCAGAATCGAAGAGGAATGTTCTGAACTATCTATAAGGAAAATATGGTAATCCTACTGATTATTTAAAACACAATCTCTATAACAGCAATCCAGAGCAGCACCAGAAATAGAAGAATTGGGTACAAATTATCCTGGGCTTAAAGGTTACTGGATAGACTAAAAGCCTAAAAACATCAGGTATAATGTTGAAATTTATTATATTCTTAAACCTCTTAACGTTCTATGAACAAGAGATCGAAACAAGAGCTCGCGAGCGATGTTTTCGTTTTGCGAGAGCGGATTGTAATGAGTCTAAAGCAACAATTGCAATAAAAACTTCATTTTAAGCACATATTTATACATCTACAATATGATATTAAAACTATCAAAATAAATACTTTTTAGTTTCTTAGTTAACACAATTAAATAGCTCAATACCTAGAGCAAGAACCAATGTTCTTTACAAGGCTTCACTGGTAAATATAATATGTGCAGAAATGCCAATGAATTATACGTGGATCCCTTTCATTAATCAACATTTATTGTTCATTAAGTTTTCAAATGACTTGCATTACCTTATTATAAGTATTTATATTTTTGGTTAGCTAGTTTCTTATTTTTTCTTTGTATTACATTAACTGCACCTATTTTATATATATATTTGTCAAATACATTTCAATGGCAATAAACCATGAACAGGAAAAGGAATAATCAATCAGTTGCGCAATCCGTTATCCTAAATATACAAAAAAGTATGTACATATTTCGATAAATGAAGTAAAAATGACTAGAGATGGTGAAAGAGAGAGGAGGTAAATGCAAGCCATTAAAAAGTATACTTATATAACCTATTTCTGGTGCATTGGAACATAATTCTTCATATTTCTGCACTCATTAAGAAGTAAATGCATTTCGTGAAGAACATAAATTAATCTCCGATGATTCGTGGGAGCGATAGTAATTTAAAGTAGGTCATCTTTTATTGCTTGGTGGCTTCTATAAACTGCACATATGCATACATAAATCTTTATAAAAAATGTAATAGCAATACTTTATTAATAATTTGCATTTATAATGTAAAACATTTAACAACAATAAATATAAAAAATGATCTGCATGTAGTTGCCAATTTTTAGCTTAATGAGAATTAGTAGGTTTTGATTTGCAGTTTCTAAATTATAATTTTAAATTCTAAATGTCTATATTCTGTAGTTTATATTCCTATTGTTGCATTCTGTTAATGTTATCAATTCAGTTAATTTTCGAGAAGTTGGGCAGTTTCAAAATGTATAAATTTGGGAAATTGGTCGTGCTTATAACAGGTTATTTCCTATATTATAGTTATTAATCCGCAGATGGTGTTTAAAATCTAATTACACATATATTTTAAAAATCGAAAACAAATTCATCATATGATACTATTTAATTAGTAATAAGTTAATTAATAATAGTAATAAGATTACTATTATTAATTAGTAGAAACAATTGCCCCATAGTACAAATATAAACCACAGACAGTTTTAGAAAATTTGGAAGTTAAATTATATTAAAGCAGGAACATTCTCACTGATCAAACAATGACACACAACGAACCAGACATTAGATTAACTCATAATAATAATAATACTAAAAAACAAACATACTCGTAATAGGCGTTTCTTAATACCCATAACCTTCAGCAAAAGTATATAGAGAAATGCAAGAAATATATTCTTTTAAGAGGAGAGATACAGTAACTATGGTATCAGAAGCAGATGATAATTATTCCAATTATAATTTCTACCACCGGAGTAGATCATAAACAACTTCATTAAAGCCTTAAAGAACTTAATCTCCATCCAGATATACATATGTATGTATATATCAAAATGCAAAAAAAAACTATTATTTTGAACTCCTACTTAATACTTAATACTTCTTATAGAGTAACAAAGTAGTAATTTATCGTTTTATAATGTATAATAATACTGCGGTATCAAAAATATACAGTCCGAACTCAAATTCATAGATTTGCCAGTTGAGTGAAAAGTTTCCTGATATTAGATTGAGGAGGTACGAGAAATCTACTCCATAACAATAATAATACGCCACAATTAAGTGATCCAATACAGAACCAAAGAAGTTAATAAAATATATTGTCTACTACATCCAAACTTCAAAGATCGTGTTAATACAACCAGAAAAAAAGAACGCAGAGATATGAAAGCTATAGAAACATTAGACAACACAAACACTAAATCTAAGAAAATATTTCAAAAGCTTCTACAGTATTGTGGAAATTAATGAAATCAAATACAATATAACTAAGAAAACCGTTTATTTGTCATATAATCACGATGAGATGGTATAAAATTATAAATTACTAGTAATTTAATAAAAGATATGCCCCCTTTGGCTGCGATGACAGCCTAAACTCTTTTCGGCATGGAATCTATTAGTTTTTGACAGTTTTCCTTTTTTTCTCGTCTCGAAACCACACCTGAATTACTGCTTCTATCAATTTTGTCTTCGTTGTACAGTCCATTTTATGCAACCTAGCCTTACAAATGGCCCACAGATTTTCAATTGGATTTAAGTCTGGAGAATTGCCAGGCCAGTCGAGGAGAGTTATTCCTTTTTCCTTGAAATATTTGACCATAACCTTCGATTTGTGGCATGGAGCTGAGTCCTGTTGGAAAATTGCACCTCCGTTTGGCTCACATTTCTTTAGATCTTTTCCCAAATACTTATCCAGTAGCTCTTTATATTTCTGTCTGTTCATCATGCCTTCTATAGGCACCAGCGATTCAGTCCCCATGTACGAAAAACATCCCCAAAATATCTTCTTTACAGGATGTTTGACAGTCTGATCGATATGAGCTGCGGTGAGTTTTTCATCTCCACTTTTTCTCACGAATTTTGATCGCTGCCCCTGCACCAAAAAATGGGACTCGTCTGAGAACAACACCTTTCTCCAGTCTTCCTCATTCCATCCGGCATATTTCTTCGCCCAAATAAGCTTCTGCTTCATCATTCGTTGAGTGAGGAGTTGCTTCTTCTGTGGTCGAATGGCTTTTCTTCCAGACCCTAAAAGTCTCCTACGAACTGTCCAGTCATGCAGTCCTTTTGTAGTTCAAAACTAGTTTTTCTTGGGTTCAGCTTGCTATTTCTGACCAAAAAAGTGACATCCCGGGGTGTCATCTTCCTCTTTCTCCCACATTTTCCCGCTCGTTTCACTTCAACTATTCCGGTATTCTTTTTTTGCTTTAGGATCTCGCTTACTGCTCCTTGACTAACACCACATTCCTGAGCAATATCTCTCTGTGTCATTGATATCCATATCGCGAACAACCAGTAAAAGCACAATATAAATCAAATTTTGGACTTTGAAAGAGTATATGTGAACAAACTCTCTAAAACGCACTGAATAACTGTGTAATATGTTCCCAGTGGTATAGGTTATGTTTTTTGACATAAAACTACTGTCAGAACTGACCACCTAACAATGTTGCCACATGCAGAAAACTAAAAAAATAGCCATGATTCCATTAATTTGCACAATACTGTATAACACAAAGCTACGATAGCTGTGTGCTAACAGACAGCAAATGTACAACATTAAAACTAAAATAAGAAAACGTAGAAGAAAAAATTCAAATAATAATCACACGACAAAAGAATGAGAAATGATCTGCAAAAATACTACACGGCACTGTTTAGAATATAATACAAGACATAAATATAGATAAAAGTATAATACCAATGCCTAAAGATGGGACAATTATTTATAGAAACAGAATGATTCGTTTTAGCAAGATGATGAAATCACCACAAATAACCAACAATAGAAGATCTCTTAACCTGACTAATATTCGTCATTCGATCAATAGAATGAGAACCACCTTTAAATGGAGACACAGAAAATCATTAAACTTGTAATAATACTGTTGTGATGGATAATAAAACCGTTGAATATCATCTATGTACAGTCCGAACTCAAACCCATAGATATATGGATTGGGTAAAAAGTTTTCCGGCGCTACACGGATGAAGTACACCATAATAGTAAAAATAATCTTTATTAAGTAACAGTTACATCAATTTCTAGGAAAACAGACGTAAAAACGATGTGCACAAAATACGATACAAATGTATTAAATGAAATTAAATTAATCAAATCGAATACAACCAGCAAAAACTACACTGTAAATAACATCCGTAAAAGAGCATGTACAATTAATTAGTGCTCTCAGTAACGTATTGGTTCAAACTTTAAGAGGATAAAAGTAGAATTGGATCTCGAGTAACTCGAAACATATGAAAAGGTATACCATTTAATATCTCAAGCGAGTTAATTCGACCATCAATTATCTTAATTATAAATCGAACAGTCTGATAAAAAGATAATTATAATCGATATTTCTTTCATAAAATGTACCAACACATTTAAAAAGGTATTTCAAGTATCTTCTTTGAACACTTTCAAAAGATAAGCCACCTGTCGATTAATAATGAGACCATATTACCGAAGCATATTACAGTGTACCTAAACAGAATGAAAAACATGATAGAGTGATTTCAGAGCAGTCAGATCCCGAAATTGACTCGTTGACCGCATAATAAAGCTCAACAAGTCGAATTTTACACCAAGATCACTAATTGTTGACATTAATATTTCATGATGACATCAATTTATTAATTGCGCAAGTATAAAAATGCTACATAACTTTTATTAACATTAATCTTTAATTTGTTTTTATTACAGTGTGAACATGTCAATATTCTGTGATTTGAAATTTTATCATGAACAGAGTAATTGATATACATGAGATTATAAACAAAAAGTAACCATCTAAGAAGTACTTCAGATGTTGAAAGGAATTGATATGAGTTAAAGCCATTATAAAATGCAGAGCTTACTCTACGCAAAACATATAAAGCAATAAATTTCAAGAATCATTTGGCTGTTACTAGTGTTAACTATATACTTACATTTAAAATATATTTATTTCTAATATTTTATATATCTAATACGAGAGTAGCCGTTTATATTTCGAGAACTGGCAACACTGTTAATGTTGCCTCCAATCTGATGATTGCATTATGAAGTTTGTCATTTTTAACAATATATTTACCTTGACAGTTTTATTATCCGATCGCTATTTCTATTGTTGACGAAAACTACAGTATATCGTTGGTACAGTGAATTCAAACTTGGACGGCGTTCTTTGGACGATGAATTTCGTGAAGGTCGCCCACAAATGTTGTTGTGTGGGAAAGCATTAATGCAGTGTCTGAATTGATAATGCAAGACCGTCATGTGACATACCGTGAGATCGGGGCATCTCTAGCGTGCATAAGATCCTGCATTAACATTTAGCCGTTAAGAAGCTATGTTCACGTTGGGTACCACATAATTTGACAACCGCTCAAAAAATGCACAAAAAGTACAATGGCGGTGCTTCAAAGGACATTTGTAAAGTCGTCACAGATGATAAATCTTGGATCTATACGTATGAGCCCATTAGTAAACAGCAGTCGACTGTGTGGGTATTCCAAGATGAGCCAAAACCAACAAAAGTTATTCGCCCTTGAAGCATATCAAAACAAATGGTCGCCTGTTTTTTTGAAGAAACCGGTCACGTTGCAACCGTGTCATTAGAGAGTTGTAGAACAGTCAAGTCTGAATGGTACACAACTATTTGTTTGCCAAAAGGTTTTGAAGAAATAAGGAAAACAAACCGAAAACGACCTATTCTCCCCCATGACAATACGAGCTCTCACAAGTCGGTTCAAACAATTGAATATTTGACCGGGCAAAACATTGAATTAATGAGCTATCCGCCATACAGCCCTGATCTAGCACCCTGTGATTTTTTTTGTTCCCACACGTGAAGAATAAACTTCGTGGTCAACGGTTTTCTACGCCGGAAGACGCAGTTGAGGCATTTAAAACTCATATTTTGGAGATACCGCGTTCACAGTGGCAGCAATGCTTTCGGATTGGTTTAAACGAATGCAAAAGTGTATTAATTTTCAAGGGGAATATTTTGAAAAGCAATAAAACTATTTCCGATAATAAAAATTTTTTTTTGTTTGCTGTTCCCGAAATATACTCTTGTATATATAGTATTTATATAGTACTTAAATAAATGTATGAAGTTTAACTGAACTAAAAATATTAGAAAAAGAACACTAAACAATAATAAAGATATCATACCTTAAGCATACTATTCACTGCAAGATTCATTACTTCTTTTTCAAAAATATGCTTAAGTTGAACAATTTACAAAATTAAAAATAAGAACAAAATTTTACGAAAATTGAGGTTTGTCGAAGTAGCAAAAAATTCGCAAAAGTGCGACAAGGCGAACATTTTAAAAAACATCAAACTTCTGCAGAAGGATGATTCACTGAATTAAAAAATCTAGCAAATAAAGAAAAGCTCTTTGTTACACATTGAAAGAAGTAATAATTCGGCAGTCGCAGAATGGTATACTGCCTTTTGAAAATAATCCAGAAATATTCGGAAGCTGATTTTCGAAGGTTTTATTTTAACTACGTTTTCTTCCGAAATTATAATCGTGGATAAGCTGTAAAACATTAAATCGTTAAACGACTAAATCGGAAAATTGTTTCGTACGATACGATTATGCTAGGAGAGGAATTCTTCGAATAATAAAGCTACACAAAATATGAAAAATATGTCATTGAATAAATAGCCAGCACAAAAGCAGTTACGGCACTGCCATTACCAATGAACTAAAAAATCGCTCGTCGAAATAAAGCCTTCGAATTAGATAATTAAAAATTAATAATAATAAATAATAATGCAGCGCAATTTCTGAAATCGATGGAAATGTCTGACGAAATTAAATAAATAATAAATAAGTTAGTTATAAAAAATTTAAAGAGCATAATCGAACTACTTGTGGAATCTTCAACGGATAATGTACGTATATAAAACTAAATTAATGAAAAATAATTAAACCATGATCACGACGATCGTTTCGCACAATTCTAGAGATCCTCAGGTAGTCTGACAGTTCTACTCATCGGGTGGGTATTATTATCGAAACCATATTACAGAATAATAAGAGAAAACTATATATCCATTTCTCAGATTGTCGCGGAAGCACACTTTGACTGTAATAGAACAAATTATGTATTGGCCATGCAAACAGCGGTGTATGCCATAAACAGTAGTTGCCAGACCACCTAATGAGCTCAGGATTTGAGGGAAACGATCGTCGCGGCCATTGCTTTGCTCAGCGGTAATTATTTTCATTAATTAAATATTATTTAGCAATTGCTGTGTATCGCGATTGCAGTCAAAATGGTATAAGTGATTTCGCTACTATCCAAAAGATGGACATGTAGTTATTTCTCATTATTACATATACAAGTGTTAGTTAAATAATCTATACTACACCGACATGTGCATATTTTTGCTCTACTGTAGCAATAAAATTAATATGCATCTTTCTATGGTAGTTGCAATAAACTAATCGTGTATTAAAAGAGGGATTACCAATACAATTAAACTGTATATTAATCCATTGTAATTTATCATTTACCGGTTTCGTACTTAAATTTTGTTTAAGATTAAAACATGACGAAGATTCGGTTTTGTATTTATTTGTACATATGTACATCGTATATTACCACAAAACACTTGTAAAAGGGAACTACAAAAGTTTAGCGATAGGGTTTTATTTTTTATAAACTTTCAAAATAATTTCCACCACATTCTAGACACTTCTTAAAAGTCATTATCAAATCAATTCTTTAACTTTTTTTCTCAGAGTTGGGCACACTCATTATTCCATGCCCTAAAAGATCTTTAACGTTGGAAAACTTCATCCTCAGCCTATTCTTCACGTGGTATGTTTTAGCGCCTTCGACCAAATGCTTGTTAAATACTAGTTGCAGATGTCAGAGAGATAGGCCGAAGCGTTGTTATGGTCTAGAGTGAGAGCGAATGTTTTTGGTACGCTTCAACATCTCTGACCAGGCATTCCTCGGTATACCATTTTATGATATCTGTCTTTTATGTTTCCAGCACTACACGCTACACACTTTTCTGATGGTAAAATAGATCATCATTTTCTTTTTAACAAATCAAGATCTCCATACAGACTTTCTTCTGAGCCTTAGTCGTCTCGCAGCAAGACCAGATTTCGTCATCTGCTAAAATATTGTTAACATGACAAAATGTTCCATTTAAACTTCTCAAGCACTTCAGAGGACCATGAGATACATCGTATCATCTAATCGTGAAGTATTCAAAGGAAGCGAACAAAGATGTTCACATAAAATCGTATGATTTACCGGTGCATGAATTCCAGGGCATCTTTCAATTGAATGTCTCAGTATTTAATTACTATTTTTGTATATTAAACACAAATTCTTTTCTTTCGTTGGGGGCACCACTTAGTTTCGAAATTGTTAATAAATACCAAGTTAATCACTATGAAGAATTTATTGTTTTATAATTACAAAAACATTTTACTTTTTTTACATAGGCAGACTATATTAGATAAAATTAATTATTTCTCTCACACGCTAATAATACACAGTAATCTTACTATTTAAGTACAATAGCTATCAAAAAAAAAATAATTCTAGCAATAATCATTATTAAAAACTATTATGGTTGATTGATATTATAAATCATAAAAAGTCAGGTACGGATAAATGCTTTTGTTCATAGAAAATCGAAAATTAAATGGTTTACATAATAACCGTAACAAATTTCCACAAAATTAGGGAAACCGCATCTGAATTAGCCGTATTTTTTCACTATTTATTTAAATATTCAATCACGATTGTATTAATCACTAGAAAACGTAACATTTAACAGAAAATACTACTTGCTTTTTTCACAATTCCGTAAATGGTATTTATATATACTACTAAATTATTATCGATACTGATTTAATTGATTAGGTAATAGTAAATAGAGTGGAAATAATGTTACAAAAATAATGTCGCTTATTGAATAATTTTCGCAGCGGCACCAATCAAATTAACAAACAAAAATAGGGAAAGAAAAATGAAAGTGTTCTATTTCTAAATATGTTTTATAAACACTTGGGCAAGCTCGTACATATGTATGTATACTACGTGTTTGTTACTGCATTTAAAAGAAAGCCAATTTTTATTTATAATATTATATACAAAATATAAAAACATTTTTCGTTTTTCCTATTTTGCTCAAATAGATTGAAAATTATAATATAAATAAAGAGCAGTAACAAAAAAAGTTAAAACAATGTCGAGTTCATCATATTTAAAATCAGCTATTTCCTTTGACGAAATAAATATGTAGACAGAAAAAACTCACTAAAAGATCATTTAATTTTTATATACTATGTGACCAAAAAAAAACAAATCATCTATACCAAAAACAATTTTGTACTTATTGCTATGAATCGCACTATAAAATGTGCAGGATTATAATATAAACATTTTAAAAAACTACTTATAATTTTACCATACTGGTAGAAATAAGGTAATCAGTTAATGCAAAATGCATTCATTCAACTATCGTTTTTAGTCAAATCTTAACGATGTACCGAGCATGTTTGTCAAACCTTTAACAAATTTTGAAGCAGAAAATGACTTCACATAGAAAACAATTTTGAGTAAACGCAACACTTTGTTATTTCAACAAATTTTGTATTGAATAAGGTAGTTTAGTGTTTAAAATGAAATAATAACTTGTTAGTGCAAAATTGTCTTTGGTACAAGGAAGAAAGTAGACTTATAAAACAAAAAACTATATATTTTCTTTTGTAAACTATTAATTGGGGGCGATTTTTCCACCAATTCACACATAACAACCCGTTTCAGCATATTTTAGTAGATATAGGAGCGGCCTTCTACGGACCCCGACTTTTCTTAATCTGACGTTTTCTTACGACTGGAAGAAGAGAGTGCTTCTTCTGATTCTTTGGGTTTTTGTCTCCATTTATCGATTCATATATCCTGCACGAACTTCCATTATATGAACTGAATAACGTAAGGTATTGGCGAAAAGGAAAATACACCAAAAATATTTTATAGATTGACGATAATTGAAAGTTATTAATTTAGTATATTATTAGTCTTGCCTAAAATTTCTCTAAAACAATATAAAAATAAAAAAGTAATTACTTTTATAGAAAACATCCCTAAACACTTTAAATATTTTATTCTTCTTTTATTATTTAACATTACTGTTACTGTAAAAATTAATAAAATTGTCTTTATTCATATTTGAATTATATATACAGTCAATATATATATATATATATATATATGTATGAATATATATATATATATATATATATATATATATATATATACACTGCAGGCCATAAGTTTGGAATCAGTTCCAGTAAATTCATAAAAATTAAAATTTATCTATGTTACGTTCGTATTACTTTGATATAAGTACAAAGGATTATTCTCAAGTACATTATAAAGCTTTACATAAAAGATGTAGTTTTAAATGCATTAATAGTTGGAAAATAACCAGAGATTAAGGAAACTCTGCGTGCGGTATTATTTATTCGAGCAGGTAATATTTCTCCATAATGAACGATTACCTGGAATGGACAAATTTTATTGCAGACCCTTCCGCATAAACCTTTTGTAATTACATTTAGTTTTTATATTTATAAGTATTTATACATTTTGAAGTAATGAGAATATTTTAGTTGCTTCGTATCATTTAAAGTGTGTAGACACATAAAAGTGTGTAGAATCAGTAAACATCGTTTGATTATAGCGAAGAGAAAGCAGATATCGCTAGAAAAACGTGTAGAAATTATTAGTCATCATAATCGGGGAGATTCTATACGGGATATCGCGAAAAGAATGAAGATATCGTACAAAGGTGTACAAAATACAATTAAAAGATACCGGTCTACTGGAGGGTATACGGACAGAAAACGATCAGGAAGACCAAAAATTACAACTCCTGCAGAAGATCAGACAATTATATTGACGTCGAAAAGAGATAGAAGATTAACGGCCTCGCAAATCCGCGGTGAGTTTAACAGGGAGCGTGAAACTCGGATCTCTTTAACCACAGTAAAAAGGCGGCTCAGAGCGGCTGGACTGATGGGACGTGTAGCAGTTCGCAAACCGCTTCTACGTCCGCAAAATAAAATAAAAAGGCTACAATGGGCTAAGTTACACAAAGATTGGACAATAGAACAGTGGGAAAAAGTACTATGGACCGACGAATCAAAGTACGAGGTCTTCGGTTCCAGACGTCGGATATTTGTAAGAAGAACTGCTACGGAAAAAATGTTACCGCAATGTGTGGTGCCCACGGTAAAACATGGTGGCGGTTCTGTAATGGTTTGGGGATGTTTTTCTTCGGCTGGTGTAGGAGATCTGGTGAAAATCGACGGAGTTTTGAAAAAGGAGGGTTACATACAGATTCTCGAACACAACGCTGTGCCCTCCGGTCTGAGATTACTTGGAGAAAACTTTATATTCATGTAAGACAACGACCCAAAACATTCTTCTCATTTATGTAGAGGATATCTCCAACAACATGAAGCTGACGGTGTTTTAGAAAACATGGTTTGGCCGGCACAATCGCCAGACCTCAATCCAATAGAGCTGTTGTGGGAAGAATTGGATAGAAAAGTGCGTGAAAAGTGTCCAACGTCCCAGACTCACATGTGGCAAGTTATACAAGATTCTTGGGCAAATATACCCAATGAAACCCTTACAAAATTAGTGTCTCGTTTACCGCGATTGTGTGCTGCCGTCATTAAAGCAAAAGGAGGGTATTTCGATGAAAAGTCCGTTTAGTCGATAATAAAAATAAGTGGATGTAAATAAATAAAATTTGCTTTTTTTCCTGCTTATTTTATAATAAAACGTTTTGGTATATTAATATCGTTTTATTTTTACAATGTTTGTTAAAGCCACTACAATATTTTCATTATATTCAGAAGTGATTTCTAACTTATGCAAGTGATTCCAAACTTATGGCCTGCAGTGTATATATATATATATATATATATATATATATATATATACTTATTATGTAATGTAATGAGCGTAAATGCGATTTTTGTAAATAAAAATATAAATTTTTGTGAAAAGAGTGAGATGACTTACTAATTGTTATATTAAAAAAATAAGATAGGTTGTTATTAATTTTAAAATATTTGTAAATTTATTTAATTTAAACTAACTATAAAAAAATTAGTGTTGCGCGTTTAAATTGAACTTCAAATTGTTTCATCAAATATAATGTGAGGATTATTTAAGCCTTAATAAATTGAAATAATGCTTTTTTCTATTCGTATGTAGACATGTATTTTTTTATAATATAATTATTATCTTATTTATTTACTTACTCTTTCTCTAGGGTTGATTCGTACAGCTCTCTGATGCTATATGGTTATAAACAAGCATATACAAATCAATGTATCTTCTGGCTATAATATTTACTAAACCGATTTTATAGTGAAACTCAAATAAATTTTATATATATGTTTATTTCTAATTTTAAATTTTATATTTCCTCTAGAACAATACATTGACTTTCGTTGATTATTATAAACAAGATAATCTAATTAAGATATAAATCTCTTTTCCGATTAAATAGAATTTAACTGTGATTTAACTGTGATATATATATACATTTACTGACTGGTTATTTAAGTTGTTAAACTTGCTGAAATACAAAATTTTCAATTTTTAAGTAAACTGTATACTATAACTCTAAATAAATTTAAACCTTATATACATTAACACTTGATATAATACTTGTTTCTGCCAAAAACTTAATTAAACAATCTTGGACTCTAGCTCATAATATTAACGTTAGTTAATTACTTTCTTTTCAATTCATAATAAAAATTAAATACTTGAATTGATTTCACCTAATCCTTTTAACTTTGGTCACTATAATTTTAATTAATATTTTAATATTTTTCTTCCTGCTTATATTTAAATAAATAAATCAATTCTTCTATTACTTCTTCTTTCCATTACAGATGTTAATTTTAACCTATGTAAATTTTGTTGTACATGCGCACCATCCAATTAATATTTGCCATTCATCATGTTTGTTATTGTTTATACTCGCGCATATAAATAATTTTAATTTAATAGTTTCTTCACTTTTACTAACTTTATTAATACTTTCCTTATCACTATGATTGTCTTAGAATAAATAATATTGTTCATATTATCGCTTTTATAAACCTCGTAAGTATCTATATTTTTATCACTATTTACTTTTAACGTTCATCACTTTTTTAACTAATTAATACATGTTCACCGAACAACTAATTACACTGGAATCCTCAATTTTTAAATATCAATTCATATACAGCGTGGTCCCAAATTCAAAGACGTATTCATTCATAATGTTTATAAAAATAAAGTTATAGAATTAATTTTTTAATATCTCTTGTTATCCTTAACATTTCATAATAATACATATGTATATATATATATATATATATATATCTGATCATCACGTAATAAATTTTGTAGTTAATGGCTGGTCTAGAAACTAAAAGTAACTATATTAAAAACAGAGTTCTTTCACAACAGAACTATAACAATTTTAAAGAAATCGTTGTAATCTAAGTATAGAGATGATGATTCACAATATCTTCAAAATGTAAGTTTAAAAGTTAATGCAAACTACTTTAATATGTTTATACCGTATTCCCATTAAAAAAAGGCCAAGTGGAACTATAAGAACTACTCAATCACTGTACTGTAGTAACGAGTATACAAGTATATACCTAGCTTTTTGGTTCGCGGCTAAGGCTTTTAATGGTAATGGTCATTCTTCTTCTTCGTTCTTCTTTGTAAATTAAAATCTTTTGGCTTTGTTAATTTTCTTTTATCACTTCTTGTCTGTTATTTATATAATAGGCCCCAAAGTGTTATTTACCGAGACCATGAGTCCTACACCTTATATGCTACTTTCAGAGTACCTTAAGACTCCAATCTAGAAACAATGCTATTTTTAATTTTTTTTTAATCATTTGCTTAATGTTTTGGAAAGATGTGCTTTTGTTAATGACTTAAACATATATTGCGTTATATCCACGGCAGCTGACTATCGTCTCTTGCAAAGATAACTAGGTAAGATCTCCGAATGGTATTCAAACGACACGCTATCTGTGAACGTCTCGAAGAGTAGAATTGTGACTTACTCGAATAAAAGTACACATATAATTTACAGCTATACTCTGAAAAATACAGTGCTTACTGCATATTGATCAAATATGTAGGTCTACATTAAAAACTATTGGATTTATTATAGGAACTTCTCGAGCATTAGTAGATTCGCATACTATCGCAATTTTACGTTATACATATGTCCGATCAAGACTAGAATACACATCTTTGATATGGAACCCTTGCTACGAAGTGCATAAATTTACTGTCGAAAGAGTACAGCGAGAGTTTCCGAAGTTTCTATGCGTAGTATGGACGGAGTATACCCTCCCAGGGGTATTGATTGTAATATATTACTTACTAGAACTAAAACAGTTTATCTCGAATTCAAGCGCGGATTGACTTCGGTAAAATTTTTGTACCATTTGATGATTGATTGTCCACAGCTTCTCTCTCAACTTAATTTCTTGGTACCCAGGCGAACAACTCGTTTACGTCACCCTTTTTATCTACCTAACTGCGAGGACTAATATCATTCGTAATTCGCCATTATACATAATGTGCCGTACTGTAAACTTGATTGCTGATCATTGTGCTATTCACCATGTTAGAGCAAATGTTTTATATAAAGCTCCTCTATAGCAGATAGGTTAGAATCCTAATGCTTTATTTGAGAATCCATTCCAATAGCTTTAATGTTAATAATTAGTTCATTTGCAAACCTAATGTTTATTGGTAAGTTTTTTTAACTGTGGTTGGTTGAAGTAATCAGAAAAGGTAAATAAAACCCTTTTCCACAATAATATTCGTATTCTATATACGCCTTTCGACAACTAAATTGTCATCATCAGTAGATAATTAATCACAGTGTCGTATCTAAATTCGCGGTAAAACTCATACAGAAACAAATCCAGACATTCACTGTCAAAAATCAAATCCGTAAAGATTTGTTTCTGTACGAGTTTTGTCGGGGATTCAGGTGCAACACTGTGATTAATTATTTTCTGATGAGGACAACTTATATATATAAATTAAATTATCTTTTAACAACGAGTTTTCTCTGTTGTCTACGTATTTATTTATTTAAAGAAAATGGCTAATTTTGAATAAACTAATGATGCCAACACTCTTTTCTTTTTTCTTGCTACTACTCTCTATTTACATTGCATCATTAAATACATTTGAGTAAAATAGAAAAAACGAAAAATGTATATATGTATATTATAAATAAAAATTGCCTTTCTTTCAAATGCAGGAACAAATATGTCGTACAGATAGAATGTACGAGTTTACCCAAGTGTTTACATAAGTTTTCATAAAACACATTTAGAAATATAACACTCATTTATCTTTCCCTATTTTTGTTTCGTATTATTATTTTCACTCTATTTACTATTACCTAATCAATTAAATAAATATCGATAATAATTTAGTAGCTTCCGTATATATAAAAATAATTTATAAAATTGTGAAAAAAAGTAAATATAGTTTTTTCTGTTAAATGTTACGTTCCTATAGTGATTAATATAGTCGTGATTGAATATATAAATGAATAATCCAAAAGTAAGACTAATTCAAATGCAATTTCCCTAATTATGTGGAAATTTATTACGGTTACATTCTTTGTAAAACGTTCAAATACTATACACTATTTACAAATATAATTTTATTATACCGTAAAATCTCATTTATGGGCCTCTTTTATAAAATACAGTGAAACCCGTTTATTGGAAACCCTCTTAATAGAATATATCGGTTAAAGGAATTAAAATCTCAAGAACAAAACCATTTCCCTTTAAGTATTAACAAATTCTTCGGTTATAAGAATATCTTTTAATAGAATATATTGGGAAAAGGAATGGCTTTTCTAAGAACATTAATGCGATTTTGTCTTCATAAAAGAATAAATTTCTCTATCTGCTTAACTAAAGGTGGGTGTAAACCAAAAGTTACTCTGAATGTTTACTTTACTTTTAGAAAGCTATTATGTACATAATTACAGATAATCTTCGGATAATTACGTATTGCAATAAAATCTTGTACCTAAGTGATTTTAAACAGTATTTAGATAATGGTTAATTCTGTGCGAATTACATACATACAATAAACATTTTTTCGGAGGTTTTAAAAGCAAGAAATTTCTATATTTCTGGTCAGTTTGTTATTTGACATTGCAATCGAAAGTGGGTGAAAGTGAGTGAAAAATGGCTTCTTCGACAAACTTTAAAAGAAAAAATCTTGCTCTGAAGGAAAAAGTAAAATTGCTTGAGTTTTTAGAAGAAACAACTTGCAGTCAGTCGGATGTTGCCAAAAAATTTGGTGTGACTCAAGCACAAGTGAGTAAATTGTTAAAAAGAATAGACAGTATTTTAAGTGATTGCCGTGATAATTTTAAATCTACTCAAAAACGAAGACGCAACGGGAAGAATGCTGACGTAGAAAATGCTCTAAATTATGGAAAAAAGAGCACGTAAAGTTCCACTTAGCGGACCCATTTTGAAGAAAAAAGCCAAACAGATTGCCCAAAATCTGGGTAGTGTAAATTTTCAAGCAACAAATGGCTGGTTTACCAGATGGAAAAGTCGTTCCAAAGTCTTTCAAAAAAATTGTAGGTGAAGTAAGTGACGCAGATGTAGTTGCTGCAAATACGTGCATAAGTGAGGTTTTACCGTCTTTATTAAAGGATTATAAGTCTGACTGTATTTATAACTGCGATGAAACCGCTTTATATTATCGCGCTATTCCTGACGGATCCTTCTGTTTTCGCGGAGAAACTGCTGTAGGAGGTAAAGCTGCAAAAGACCGAATTACCCTTTTGATGTGCGCCAATTCTGACGGAAGTCATAAGTTGCCGCTCTTTGTCATTGGCAAGTCGAAAAGCCCAAGGAGTTTTAAAGGGGTAAAAATCTTTGCCTGTGAAATATACTTCAAACAAAAATGCTTGGATGACAACAGCGCTGTTTAAAGAATAGCTTTTAAACTTCGATAAGGTAATGAAACAATCAAATAAGAAAGTTTTGCTGTTTATGGACAACTGCTCTGCTCACAAGTCAGATGTGCGTTTGACTAATGTGCAACTACATCATTTTCCGATAAACACTACATCTGTAATTCAACCCTTGAATCAAGGAGTTATCTCTCTTTTTAAGAGGAATTATAGGAAGTAAATAATAAGGAAAATTATTTCTACAATTGATTTTTATGAGCCGTCATCTACTGAAGGTGCAATTGGCCTATCTCGAAAACTAACAATTTTATCTGCTGTTCACATAATGAATAAAGCGTGGGATAAAATTCAGTCAAGTCTATTTTAAATTGTTTCGTAAAATGTCAGTTTATTAAAGGAGGGGAACAAGAAATTGTCAACATCAAAGAACCACTTCCGAATGCCATGACAGAAGAAAATTTTTCCATTTGGTTTTTTTTGATGACAATTTACCTGGTTTTGAGTCAAACGAAAATTGTGCAAACAAGGTGATGGAACAGAAGGAGGAAGAAGAAGCAGAAAAAAATACATATTCAAAGGATACTTCATACGTCATTTTTTAGAATCAAAAACTGATTGTAATTTTGCACATTTCTATGCATTAGACAACCAAATCACTGATATTTTGTATAAAGAAAGAAAACAAAATAAAATAACAGATTATTTTGTTATGGATGTGTAGAGTTTGAAATAAAAAAAATAGTATCAATTAAAAAATATGTATTACGCTGAAATGTGTTTTATTTCTTTTGTATGTATTCTTAAATACTTTTTATAAAAATCGCAACATAAATTTACAGTATCATACTGAAGTCAATTTTATAGTTATAAAATCGCAGATATGAAGAATACGAAGTATGTACATATGTATACCTACATATATAATACTTAACTTACTAGTAATAAGAAAAAATATGTTAAAAACGGATAATGGAATAATCCGCATATAGGAATAATTTTGGTGGACAATATGAGTGTTCCAATAAGCGGGTTTCACTGTATTTATTTTCAATGATATTACTTACTATCATCTAAAAACAAATTAAAAGTTTTTATTCGTATTAAATTACTAATTTGAAGTATTACACTATTTCATCTGTTCAATATAAATTATGTGATTATTCTGGTGACATTTATTTTACATTTTCATCATAAAAGGTTCATGGACATCGAAAGTATTTACATACCAAGATATACGAATATATATATATAAGTCTCGACCTTTAATACTGTGTCATAATAAATTCAACTTACTTAAAAATGAATCCTTAGAAAATTGTCTAATATTCATTGATGTTAATTATTGCTTTCAGATATATATATATATATATATATATATATATATATTTATTCTCATGGCTACTCATATTGTCACTGACCCAATCTTGACCCTTATTTTTAAATTAATCTGTAAATACGAATGTATTAGGCACGCCATAACCGGCATATTTTTATTAAACTACAAATGGGGTATCAATAAGTCGACCTTATTACATGCTTTTTTTGGTAAACTCCATTGGAGGTCAACTGGAAAATAGAATGGATTCAAAAAGTGTTAAGAATATGTAAATCTTATGCAACCGCTAAAAATGGCGTGACCTTTAAAAAATATTATACTACTACAAATTTCTTATTCGTTTAAAAATAGCTTTGTTCTCGTTAAAATAATACATACGTATATATGTAAATAAAACAAAAAATTAGAACGAATTTTTTGTGCTATTTATAATGTCCTACTTGAATAAAGAAATATTAAACCATATTAAATTAACCGTTGAAAACCCGTTAATAATGTTTTAAATAATATTTACGTTACATACATTTATTGGACTATGCCTTTATATAATCTTATATACAAAATAAGAAAATTCTGACTGTAAATAATTACACATATGTATATACATAATTACGTACTTTTATCCATGTCATTTGATAAAAAATCGCTTTTTCTGCTAATTACATCGCATTAATTAATTACAGAAACTTCTAAAATTTAAGTAGGAATCGAATATACGACCTTTCATTTTCCAGACGAATACCCTACCACTGAGCTATTAAGTACCACAAATTCGATTGAATAATGTTTATCTGGAAAAAGACAGGTCATACGGTGGTCAGAAATTCACGGATAATCGTTTGAAATGACAATTCTATCATTAATTTTGAGTCGACAATTCTACTACAGAAATGTTGTATTCTTATCAAGACACACGAGACCATCAACGTTAAAAATGTGCATTTCGAATTTTCTTAAATTTTCTTCGGAAAACTTTACTATCAAGTAATATTATGCAACACTACGTTTATGTAAACACTTTACTTTATTAAAGATTTCTTTAACTGCTTTTTCCGCTAAAATGCATATGGCAACCTTGGCCCAGAATAATGTCTGTAATTTAAAAATAATTATTTGGCAAACTTTGAAGTTTGTCGGTTTAACGTTCATATTTTCATTTTCATTGCTTACCATGTGATATCCCAAGCAATTTGTAATGTACACTTTCAACGAATACGAATATGTATGTGGATTTTGGAATGGAAATGTGTACTTAGTGAAAAACGAATATGCAATGCGATATCTACACGGGCAGCACCCATCTACCAATACACTTCGAAAATTGGATCGGAGACTTCGTGGAATAGACACATTTGTTCCCAGTCAACATGAATGGTATAAAACCATCAATAAATCTGTTGCAGTGATATGACGAAATAGAAGTGTTATTTAAGTCCAATGAAAATAACAATAATAATAATAATGAACGTAAATGCTGAAACTGGAAGTCGTTGATTTGAAGGCAAACCTGTAGCCTTTGTGGAGTTTAATTTAGGCTATGTTGCAATTTATGGCATAATTAATTGTATTGTGGCGTTCATTCTATTTATTACTTCCTGTCCATTAGCCGGAGGCGTCTTATAAATTCTTCCCTTCAAAAAACCTCGAACAAAGAAGTCACGCGAATTCATATCTGATGGCCTTGAAGGCCATGATATTGGTCCATTTCGTCAAATCTACCTGTCTGGTAAACGTTCGTTCAACCATGCTCTTGTAATTCTTTCATTACGAGCTAATGCACCATCATGCATATAATATATGTTAGCTCTGACATTAAATGAGACATTTACATATTGGTTTGCATTTACTCTATTCGGAAGAAATATTGGTGCTAAAATTTGAAGGTTTAAGATACTTAGCCAAACATTCACAGAAAACTTTTTTGGTGTCTAAATTCTCGAATAGCTCTGGGATTTTCATTCTTTCACAAATGGAAATTGCGATTGTTGACCATACGATGTGAACATGCATTCATCACTCCATAAAATAAATGATAAAATATTTGGATCTTCTTGAATTTTGTTTAAAATTGTGTTGCAAAACATTATTCTTTACAAATTGTCATTTTCATATAATAGTTGTACTTTTCTTTTCAAGGCTTTCCATAAGCATTGAAAGAACTTGCTTGGAATGTTCATTTCCTGGGCTATTTGTCTAATGCTGCAAATAGGATTCTGATGAATAATATTCAAAATTCCTTCTTTAACTTGCATTGTACCACGATGTCTTGATCTACCTGCACCATGTTAACTGGGGACAAATATATCCGTCTCTGATCCAATTTTTGAAGTGTATTGGTAGATGCCGGTGTGGATACCAAATTGCATATTCGTATTTTTCTAAATACACATTTCCATGGCAAAACCCAAATATGTGTATATCCATGTTCGATGAAAATGTACGTTACAAATTGTTTAGGATATAACAATGCAAGTAATGGACGCGAAAATAATGAACGCTAAACTAACAAATGTCAAAATTTGCCAAACAATTATTTTTAAATTACAGACATTCTGGGGCAAGGTTGCCATATGTATTTTAAAGTATAAAGCATTTAAAAGAATGTTTAATAAGGCAAAATATTGGCATAAAACGATTAATTATACCAACGCAGTGTTGTATAATATTATTTGACAGTAAAACACATTTTCTACAGTAAATTTCAAAAAATTCGAAATATTTTTTGTTGCACATTTTCGACATTGATGGTCTCGTGGTAGGCCTTAGCAAAATTAATCATCGAATCGTCCTACCTGACGATTATCCGTGAATTTCTAACCACCGTATATATAAATTGTAAATAATAAATTTCTCTTTTCTTCTCATCCATTCTTAATTCTTGAATTTAAATTATTCCGACGACGTTGTCTCCTTAAACTTTCGATCAGGTGCCTAATAGTGCACGCCCACGACCAGATATTTAAGAAAAAACAAAATAAACTTTTTAACTGAATTTCATAGTTTCAATATATCTGTTTATATAGTACACACTTGATGATCACCCACCTAATAGTGCACACTAATAACTGAATGTTTAATAAAAATCAAATAATTAAATTTAAATCGATCAAGTCCAAACGAAGAATTAACTCAACTAAAAGATCAGTAGTACCTCTATGGAAGCATAGGATCTCTAATATGTCACCACAATACCGTAAAAAAGGCTTAACAAAATTTTATGCGTACAAATATTCACAAATTTTTTCTACATCTTTTAGCTTTAAAAGTCTCTGGTCTTCGACTGTTGCTCCTACCTACATAGCAACCGAACAACTAGCTATGGCTGATTTGAGCATCCTGTACGCAATCAGAGCAAAGGAACATGATGTAGACTGTTTTTTTCATCTTCCACATCATCGTATTATCATTTCACTATCCTTTTTCAAAATATCTTAATTTCAATTTCTAAAATCATTAAATTTACTTCTATAAACATCGTTTACAAGTAAATTCACCTTTACCAATGCTTTTGTATAAAATTTTAAAAAATGCTATGGCCATCTGTCTTTTTTGACATAACCATGACCTTTATTGACATAAAAAGAATAACTAATTTATAAGTATTCCGTAGAAATTGTTAATTAATGGATTTATATATTTTATTTATTTATCATTATGTTTATATTAAAAACATTTCTCCCAATATTATTTTTAGATATACCATTTATAACCTGTCATTAAAATATACTTAGATTAGATTTATTGGTTCCAAATTCCAAGAAACTTATTATATTGATCTAGTACGTAGACGCGGTCGTGATCCATGCTATCTGCTTCTGGGCTTCCGGGCTGGAACCGCGTATGGGACATCTTCAGGGCTGAACTACTGCACTGAAACTGATTATTATATTGGTATAATATAATGTTATAGATATATTTACACTATATCCTGTATATATCAGGTTGTTACAAATGTAATGTCCGTTTTTTCCTTCAGTCTGAACTGAATCGCACCTGTGTGAAGACGTGTATGTTTTTGGTGAAAATTATTATTGTATTTGTAGAAAAGGGTATTTATTTTGAAGTGTGTACCTGTTCCATTTCCTGGAAAGATTAATACACCTGTCCTTGTCTCGCCTATGGAAATGCTGTCGGCAAGAGATATTCGGGCAATTTACCTCTTTCAATTTAAAAAGGGATTAAATGCAGCTGCAGCAACGCGAGAAATTAATCAGACATCCGGTGAAACCACGTGTAATGAACGCACATTACGGCGATGGTTTAAAAAATTCAGCGAGGGAAATTTTGATTTGGAAAATGAGCCTCGCGTAAATGCGCGTAGCACCGTTAATGACGACGAGCTACATGTAGAAGTTGAAAGTAATCCATCGACAACAGTGCGTAGCCTTACAGAAACATTTCAAGTGTCCATTGCCACCATTAGTCGTCACCTTTCTTCGACTGGCAAAGTGATGAAACTCGATCGATGGGTGCCGCACCAATTAACGGAAGCCAATAAGCTCCGTCGATTAGAGGTGGCTACCTCTTTGGCTAATCGACAGAAAGTTGAACCGTTTCTTCATCGAGTGGTAACGTGTGACGAAAAGTGGATACTTTATGATAATCGGAGACGGTCAGGACAATGGTTAGATCGAGGTGAAGCACCAAGACAGCATGCACGAGCATCACTTTACCCGCGAAAGATTATGGTGACTGTATGGTGGACTAGTAAGGCTCTTATTCACTATTCATTTTTGCAACCTGGTGAAACCATCACGGCAGCGTCCTATTGTGCCGAACTGGAAACTATGCATGGAAAATTGAGCCACTTGCAGCCTTCACTAGTCAATAGACATGGACCCATACTTCTTCATGATAATGCAAGACCTCATGTTGCACGACAGACAATTCAAAAACTTTCGGAATTTGGTTACGAAATTCTCCCTCACAATCACTTAAAAAATAGGGACTTCCCTGACCGGGAGTCTGTAATAGCAATGTTTGAGCAATATGTGAGCCGTCAAAACCTAGATTTCTTTTCAAAGGGAATTTTTCAGCTTCCAGGCCGTTGCCAACAAACTATTGATGTAAATGGAGACTATTTTGCAGAATAAATATTTATATTTTTTTAAATTTAGACTTTTTTTTATTTCTTACAAAATCGGACATTTCATATATATCAACCTGATATATATATATATATATATATATATATATATATATATATATATATTTCAATGTTATAAGAAATTATATCCAAAACTCTATCAACTATATTCAATAGGAGTGTTTAACTAAATGTTTATGGTTTCTCACAATATAAGAAATTTTTAGTAGTTTTCAAGATATCTAAGAACATCTCACAACAATATAAAAACAATCTCATTATTAAATGTAACCGAAGCGAAATCATCTTTATTGACATAAATGGAATGTTTCTATTAGGAATTGTAAACCTTTTATATAATGAATGTATGTATGTACGTAAGTATATTATGTGTGATTTTGATATCGCACCACATAATATGCACACTTAAATGTCTTAGTACAATGCACATGTCTATTCATATCAATATCTAGTTTAATATACACAGCAATATGTGTATAACATTACTAAATAATTACGTAAGTATAATTAAGTTGATGCTGTTTTGTTGATTTATTCTGCTATTATTTCATAACAATATATAATATATATATATATATATATTATTATATATATATATTCCCGCTCATGGAAGTATTGACACTTGATTAAAATTTTATATAACGATCATAAAAATTATATTAATGCCAATAAATAGCGATAGTATTATTATACCTTATTCTTAAGAAGGTTTATAATTCAAATAGGTTTTGTATTTGTATTTATTCTCCAAATAATATGATAGAGACAATTTTATCTAACAATAACAATAATTACCTAATATTGCACCTCGATAGCATTGTACGATAATTCCAACTATATATAATCAAGATTAGTGGTACGGTCATTAAGAAGGGACTAAAGTCCAGAAATTTACCTGAAATAAGTTGTTTACCCAATTACTATCTCCTTGTGCCTATCAGTAGATCACTGAACGTGCTTGTCTGAAGTTGTCTATTTTGTAAGCGTATAGTGTAATTTATTTAATTATTTAATTAATAACACGATCAGCGATACTTACTTTGCATCGCAAGGGGTATTCAGTTCGTGGTATTGGCGAAAAATTAAAAGTGAAAAAATCGACAGTGAATCTAACAATTCGTCGGTTTCAAGAAACAGGCAGTCTGGAAGGCCGTAATCGACCGAAACCATCGAGAGATACTTCCAAAGCTAACGATGAAAGAATTAAATTAATTAGCAAAAGAAATGGAAAATTAACGGCATCTGAAATAACAGCCGAATTTAATCATGGCCGTGCTAAAAAAAATTTTGTGAGTACAGTCAAACGACGATTAGTGGAACCAAATTTACACGGCTGCGTTAAAAATCATTATTAAATCGCGGAAATAAGCAGAAACGACTGCAAGGTTACACCATTATTGACGAATTGAAATTTGAAGGCCAGGTGCCCTGGAAAGCCTTGAAGAATAGACTAAAAATAGCCTTTTGTTAAATTTATTGTAACTACTTGCATAAAATAGAAAAAAAATTTTTATTGATTTAAATAGCCAACAGTTCAAATAAATTTTAATGTACACAAACTAGTAATTACAGTTACTCCGGCTAGTCGCCAGACAGCCATGAATTTGGCTGGTCGAGATCTCGACCATTGGGATAATTAGTGCACTAAGTTCATTTTAAAGACAAATCTATTATTTTTAATTTTTTGATTATTAATTCAAAAAAATGTATTTATATCTCAATAAATGTTATTTAAATTTTTTGGTTTCTAATATCAAATACAATACTTATTTTTAAAATGCTAACGGGGGAAACCAATACGCTTACAAGTATTGGTGTCTATGTTCATCGAAAGGGTATCTGTTCCAATTCCAACCATATGCTGGAGCATCTGATAAATATGATAAACAACTTGGCCTAGGTGCTAGCGTGGTTATGAGCCTAATGTCGGTTTGTGAGTATCCTAGACAACATACTTTCCATTTCGATAACTTTTTTACCGGATACCACTTGCTGTGCCTTCTAAAGGAACAAGGTTTTTGTGCAACTGGCACAATCCGCGAAAACAGACTAATTGGCGCAGGCCTAAAAACCAAATTACCTCGGCATGATATGGATTACGCATTCGATCAAGAAAATAAGATTTCATTGATTCGATGGAGAGACAATGCAGAGGTCACATTGGCTACGAACTATGATCAGATGGATCCGGTAAGAAATGTAATGCGATATGATAGAAAACAAAAAAGAACGGATCGCCGTACCCCAAGCCAACATTATTGCTAATTACAATAAGTATATGGGCGGAGTTGACTTGCATGATAATGCTGTCGCTAATTATCGGATTGGAATCAGAGGCAAGAAATGGTAGTGGCCACTTTAGGTAACCTGCTTGGACAGCGCCAGTGTCAATGCATGGAAATTGCATTGCATGATTGCTGAAAAAAACAATAAGAATCCCTTGAGTCAAATTAATTTTAAGAATTTGATAACAAAAACTTCGTTGTTATCCGTCGAACCGGAACTGGTAACTTCGTCCGATGAAGAAAATGGAAGTGACGATGACTTTATATACCGACCATCATTGCCTAAAATGAAAAGTATACACATGTCAAGCGCTGCTATCGCCGATGCACAATATGCAAGAAGCATACTGCCTATACTTGCGATAAGAGTAACGTAAATTTACATGCGGGTTCTTGCTTCAAGGCCTACCACAAAAATTTAAAATATTTTTTTCTTTTTCAATAAATAAAAATAAGTAATATTAATAAATAAATTCTTTAATTTTTTCATTTATATATAGCTTTAGCTCTAATATTTAATTATCTTAAGTAGCCCGTTACCGTAATAATACCATATCATACAGAAAATTAATTGCTCTAATTATCCCAGCGGTCGAGATCTCGACCAGAAGTTTCCAGAGATAATCGCCGGCAGAAAAAAAAAGAAATACAGAAAATAGTCTTCTGTCCAATTTCTAACTAGCCATGAAAATTTCATTAAGATAGTAAACCATTTATGTAGCCTGGTACAAAATGGGTTAATAACTTTTTCAAGATTTAATTTTAATACATGTTAGATACATTATTACATTTGATGTTAACTCTACAAATATAATAATGTATCTCCCTGTTTTTGTTTTTCACCAAGTATTTATAAATTTAAATTTAAGAACAATCTAATCAATTTTTGTGTACCTTCATTGTATTAAATTTTACATAAACATTGATATAACTTCCACTTTTCTCTCTATATGTACAAATAATTTTATATATAAATTTTTTCTAATTCAGGTTTCATATAACATATCAATTTGCAATTGCAAATTTCGTTTTCTTTATCAAATTTTTGTTGTAATTGATTGTATATATTTTTATCTTTAGCTATGCAACTTGTAACTTAAAATAACTAGTATATTGTAAAACTATTCACTGCATCGTAGGACATCTTTTTTAGGGATATCTGAACATACCACGAATACAATATTTACATGAATAAAGTGTCCAAATGGAAAATCCCAAAATGCATAAACTAGCACTTCGTGGTACAATTCAGTATTTATTTTTAAAAAAAACTAAAGATACTTATAATTTTAGCTGATATTCAACAAATTTTGGACAACAATGTTTCTTCGAAAATCACACTTTGTGGTGATGAGCATCGGAGGTAATGTGCAACTAGAACCATCAAAACGTACTATTATTCCTAAAGTAATCAATAAAACGAATAAGATTGTTTTGGAAGAAATTCATCAAAGAGATAACTAAAGTATCGACTGAACTATGATATTTTACACCTAGAATTGGACACAGTCGAGTTATCAACATGGCTAGTGCCGCGTATCTCTATATGAATAATGTCAAAAAAGTGAAAGAGTGCGAACGTCAAACGATAATTTGAAGCTGTTTAGGTTAAGATTTATTACTGTTGATAAAACCTAGTTTCACCATTGCGTTTCTAAACCCTAACGGCAATAATAGAAGAGATAACGAAGAGATAACAAAACATTCATTCGATGGTTAAGATAATATTTATGATATCTTTGGAATGAATTTCACAGGCAATCTTACGAAGGGACAAACTACTAACCTACCGCATTATGCTGTCCTACAAAACAAATTTAATTCAAAAACGATCTGAAATGATCCATAAGAAAGTTCTCTTTTATCATTACAACGCGTGTTCTCACACCAGTGAAACGTAGAAAAATGTGATCAATTGAAATTTCGGGTTGTGCCCCATCCATCCTGTTCACTAAATCTAGTCTCAATTCAAACTTTATCTTGCAAAAAAAAACAAGTCCCCGTTGGCCAAAGAACTTATTGCAGCAATGGAGTTCAATTTCCATCAAATCATCCTCGTATGTGAACAAAGATACAATTTATGAAGAATGACTTTTTCATTCCAAAAAATATTACGTATATCCTCCACATATCTCTACACGTCATAAATTAGCGCTAAAAATACTTCGATAAGGCCGTTAATTTGTCACACTTCAACGCTCCTTCAAGAAGATAATTGGCCGGTTGAAATAACAATATGAAACTATTAATTGTTTTACTGATGCTTTAAATCTTGAAGTAAAATATTGTGCTTTTCACGTTTACTTATTCAATGACCATGACATAATGAGTTTATTCATTATCAACTACATCATCCACATCTTCATACATACATATTATTAACCGGTTTTATTATACTATAAAACCGTAAACAAAACAATTTTATGAATACTAATATTCTTCCACAGAAAAATGTCCGACGAATTTTTATCGAAATATGTCGAATAAATTAAAAATAAGTTACATTTTTCTTGTACCAGTTATTTTAAAAATTATTTAAAATTGTATAGAAACCACGCAGTGAATATCTGCGATGCATAAAATAAAGAAAAATAATTAATTTCAAAATTTCTGAAACACTTGTTTATAACTTTGGTAAAAAGTTTGCACCTTTAGGTATGTTTCCACATTTATCTCGGTCAACAATGTTGGCTGTAATAATCTATGGAACACCATCACAAATTTGTCTTAATCTTAATCACTAAGGATGATATATAACCCCTTTCCACATTAACTTCTGTAATTCTGTACACGCATTTCGACAATCAAGTTGTCATCCTCAGCAGATAACCGCAAAGTGGCGCACCTGGTAAACCACGGCGAAAAATACCTGTACGAAAACAAACTCCGTACGCGAAACGTACCGTTGAGAACCTAAATGTACACTGCGAGTGTACATTTAAGTTCTCAACGGTACGTTGCACGAATCTCAACATTTAATTTTAGTAGAAGTTCTGCATAATATTGTCCGTTTATTGTGGCACCTTTATAAAAGTAATCAATGAGCAAAATGCCTTTTGAATCCCAAAAAATTAATGCCATCACCTTGTTTGCCGATAAAGTGGTTTTCGCTTTCTTTGGAGGTGCAGAACCACGTTCTAACCATTGTTTCGACTGTTGTTTAGTTTCGGGTGTACTGTAGTGTATCCAAGTTTCATCGCGAGTAACAAATCGCCTACAAAAATCAACCAGATTCCGCTTATAAAGGTCCAAACACTCATTGGAAATGCGCAAACGAGTGAACTTTTGATCAGTCGTAAGCAATCGCGGCAGCCATCTTGCCGAAAGCTTGGAAAGGCCTAATTCTTTCGGTAAAATGTGGTGTACGCGTTCTGTTGAAATGTTTACCATGTCTGCTATCTCTCTCACTTTGAGTCGTCGATCTTGCGTAATAATATTATGAATTTTTATAATCATTTCCTTAGAAGTCACAATTTTGGGTGCTCCAGAGCGCGCTTCAACAACACAGCTTGTTCTACCACGTTTAAATTCATTTACCCTTCTACTTATTGTGGCGGATGATGGAGCAGATTCACCTAATGTTTCCCGTAACTCATCTTTTATTTCGGTAGCGTTCACACCCTTAATTACGAAGTATTTAATTACCGCACGATACTCTGCTTTTTCCATTTTAACAAAACGACGTGTTGCTTCTTTTTCAACCAGCTGTCAAAAATAAACTCATCAACCGATTTATCTAAATATCGGAATGTAAACATATAAATAGCCAACCTAAATTACAGTGCATTTGTTTTACCAATTAGAGCGCCACCTATGTGTCATTCTCACTACTTGTCAAACGAAAACACCGTACCTAGTCCAATCTCGAGACGGTCTTAGTACATCGCTACAACTGTGAGAGAATTGTGATATGTAATATTCATTATATAGTAGCGTAGCCATTTTTATATATAGCGTAATTATGTAAGAAAGAGTTAGTACAAAGAGTACTAAGAAAGTTTTGCAATACGGCTTTGTGTATTTAATTTTTTTCAAGTAATTTCCTCTACACTCAATACACCTCTCCATCCTCCGAAACCAATCTTTAAACCAGTTCTGCCAAGTCTCACTAGGGAGTAGTCCCAAGCCCGCAGAAGTTTCTCATCATTGGAAAACCGCCTCCCTTTTACCTTCATTTTCAGATGCGGGAACAGTGCAAAGTCGCAGGGAGCAAGATTTGTAGCGAGGGTGCTAGAGAAGTTTCAATCCTGTCGTGGTCAAATATTCGGTGCAGGCTTTGGCGCGGTGAGCTGGAGCATTATCGTGATGGAGGAACGAGGTGTTCATTCTTGACTTTGGCCGCAGGTTCTTCATAGATCTAATCACTTTAGGCAGGCACTATTCAGTATACCGCAAACGACGCCTTCCACAATTCCACTCGATTTGAAAAATACAGCTATCATTTTCTTCTTTACAGAACGGGATTTTCTGACAACTACGGGTGCGTCCTCATCATCAAAGACCCAAACTTTGTTTTGAACTTTGGTCGGCACATCGTAATAGTACAGCCAAGTCTCGTCACCTGTCACGATGTTATTCACATACCGAGATTGTCCCTTATTAAACTTTTTTAGCATCTCCCGGCATCAAGTCACGCGTCGTGTCATCTGCTCTTCAGCTGCTCTTCGATGCGGCACCCAGAGAGAACAAAGTTTCTTCACGTGCAAATGATCATGCAGAATCGAACGCATTGCTGGTGCATTTAGGCCTGAAGTACCCTCTATCTGTTGGTAGGTCACTCGCCTGTCCTCGCCAAGCATTTTCCTCATAGTAGAAACGTTTTCCTCCGTAACTGACGTTCGTGGACTTCCCGGCCTCTCAGCATCCTCCACAGTTAAATTACCCCTTTGGAATTCTCTATACCACCTGAATATGCAATGTGGACAAACATCACCTAGTGCAAGAGTCATTTCTTCGAAGCACTGGTCTATGTTTAAACCAGGCACGAAATTATAACGCAAAACTGCCCTTATCTCATTTCGTGACCACGATGCCATCGCAAGCACTTTACACTCTTACTGCTAATGAATAACTGAGCCCATCGACATGACGCAGCGGCTACTATGCACGTATGAACATGTCGCAACATGCAGCAACAAGCAACTTCCTACGATTTATTATTGCGTCATATTGCAAAACTTTGCTAGTACCCTTGTACTAAAAATATTAGAAAACCTGGTTTGCTGTAAATGTACACGAGCTTGTTCAAGATTTTCGAAACTTGAATAGGATGGTGCCAAAATTTGTTCAGTGCACGATAAACCTCTGCGACCGGGATAAATTTGACTGACTGCAGAGAAAAACACTTAAAAGTACACAACATAAACATAAAAATGTGGCAAAAATGCTTGTAACGACTTTCTCTCTTATGTAGTTTTCATTATAACTATTCGAATATTTACTATTTGCTCTACTTGCTAAAAAATAATTACTTTAATTCTGGAATACATACAATCCCAAATCGAAATTACCATCTTGATCAGCATCACAAAATCGTGTGCGATCAAATTGAGAACAATATTAAATTCATAATTTCATAATAAAAAGCTATGAGTATGTGTGGACGATAATGTGATAGTACGAACATTGAAACTTTTTCAACAATCGATAACCGCGCGCGCAAGAGCATTAAGGGAATCCCTTTTCTAGAACGTTGTTCAACGCACAAACTGAATAACATTCTAATTATTATAACTATTATAATTGTAATGCTATTAGTGTATTATAAAGTGCAATTCGGCATTACGCCACAAGGTGATAGTCAAACAGGTACCTCTGTATTTCAATTAGCCATTTTTATTTAACTGTATTCTATCGCCGAATTTGTATTTAAATTGTGTGTGCGCGTCGGTATTATGTTAATTACTATATATTTAACAGCAGTTGAATTAGTAAAGTAAATAATTAGATTAATATTAATTTCACACATTCACATATTTCACTCTTATTATAATAAATGGTGCAACCTATTCCTTAATTTAAATAATAAAAGCTTGCCTATTACTTCTTTTTTCCCTACATTAGATAAACTTTAAAATTAGTTTATTCTTTTAATTTGATACAATTTATATATTCACCATTTTCTTTTATTCAAATTTAAATTGGGATATTCCGTTATTAATCCACAGCATAATTAATTTAGCTTATTGGTTAATACATATAATTAATAAGTCTCAAATTTTGTAGCTTTTGATTTAAACTTTTTTTAATTAGCATTTATATTCAATTTATAACCGTTCAATCTACATATTCACATACAGACTTTTATTTTAATTTTAAACATTTAGGGTGCTTATATTGGGGCCCAATAGTTCAATTATTCAAGATAATTTACACATACCTTACACAGAAGCGCATTCAGGACTTTATTAGTTTTTTCATTCCATTTTAAGAACTTAATAATCTTATTTCAGTTTACGCTGAGCACTAAATATAGTAGTAACTCAATGAATAATAACAAATTTACGAACTGCTGATTTTCTTCGGACAATAATAATAATTTTTGAATTCAGAATTATTAATTCTTAGGGATACTATTAAACAGAATCCTAAAAAATTTGCTTGAAATACAGTACCTTAACTGAATTTTCCTTTAAAATCTTGTTTACTACTGATTTGACATTCTCGGTCGCTCTAAACCTTTTCTTTATATTCAAAATCACACATTTATTTATATTAACCATTCTTTCTTCTAGAATTGTTAATATTAATACTTCCCGATAATTTTGACATTTTGATTTAAGTTGACTTAAATCAAATTAAAAATACATGAAAATTCAAGTTAATAAACGCAAACGGGATTTTATTGCAAATGAGCGCTGAAGATGTGAATACCAAAATTAACAGAGACAAGCTTTATATATATATATATATATATATATATATATATAAAACTATGAATTTATATTTTTATTTAACATTCATGCAATATATGAATGTACATGTATGTAAGTTGTTTGTAAAATACATATGATTTTCTATAGGTATTTATGTCTAATGCAACATTCTGTTCTACATTGTCATTAGGTACTTCGGAATAATGCTAACTGGTGGCAGCACCAGTGGAAATAACAAATGCAGCTATGTAGTAGTATTATTCATGTTTCATCAACTTTAGATTGTGTCAGGTAGTGTTAATTAATGCAAAACATTGCAAATTAATATCAACTCAAAACATGACTTCTGCAAGTAGTACCAGTGCAAGATCGTTATTTGCCGACTCTAAAATGCGACTAGCTGATAGAGTTCAAGTTAATGTAAACAATATAGCGTCATTGGCACGACAAATTGTTCGGGGTTCGAAAAGTAACGAGGTATATTAATAAATGAAAAGTATTTTTATATAGTAAGACTGTGCTATTTGTAGATTTTAATGCACTCTGCTAGAAATTTTGCTATACAAGAGCATGCGATTAGAGAAAGTGAGGCTAACCTGAAAAAAATACAAAGTGTATGCGTCCATTTGGGTTATCAACATGATTCGATATTACAATCTTGCCAGAAAATTGAAGAAGTAAAGGAACAAGTGCGTGCTATGCAAAGATAGTGATCAATATTAAATTAAAAACAAGTTTTTAATCTTTTAAGTGCACTCTAGTTGGCAACTCTAATCGCAAAAACAAAAGTTCTATCTAACCTTGACTGTCAATTATATACACCTTGTGTTATACCTCAATTTGTTTTATTTTGGTATTTTTAGTGATTCTTTTGACAGATAGTAATTAAATTATTGTATACAAACTTAAGACACTTTATATTCAGGTGGTAAGATTGATGTAAATAGTACATGCTAAATAAATAATATTTAATTTTCACCTTTTTTTTTATATATTGTAATTTAAGAGCTCTTGTGATATAAGTGTTAATCTTATTTTCAGTTTTTTTTTGTAGAGATTACACATCAGACATGTCTACAATATTTAAATTACATCAAAGATACAAATGGTCTCCAATAAGTTCAAAAATTTATCAAAGGTATCAACACACACAAACTCAAACAAAAAGACTGCCAAAATACCAACCTATCGATGTAGTTCCTGTATTTCGTAGAGCTAGCAATTTTACTGATAAAATTGCTTTACGCGATTCATTCGGTTATTACACTTATGGAAATCTATTTATGGGAGCAAAAGAATTTTCAAATGAAATATCACAAACATTAAGTGATGGTAATGTTTTAAATCAGAAGGTATTGTTTTTATGTGGAAATGATGTAAATTATGTTTTAACTCAATGGGCTATATGGATGTCAGGACACATAGGTTAGTTAATTTCATATTACTTTTTTACATATATGCATATATAGATATTGCATTTTGTAGCGGTACCACTAAGTCCATTGCATCCACAAAATTTATTGGAATATTATGCAAGTGATAGCAATGCCAAACTAATAGTAACAACCTTAGAATATGCAGACCTTATACAGAGAGTGTCTAAAAATTGCAAGACTAAATTATTAATACTTGATGAGAAACTACGTCAAAACGTGACCCAAATGAATCCTACAAAAAAGTCTGATATGGAGGGAGGACTGTCACCAGATTTTTACAATAAGAATAATGCAATGATACTGTACACAAGTGGCTCTACTGGAAAACCAAAGGGTATTTATTCAGTAATTAAGTAAACATATTTGATCAATTTTCAATAAAATCATAAAATAAACAATTTCTTTTAAAAACTTAAAAGCCTATAAGCCTCATATGAGATTAGATATTGCATAATGTGTAAGTGTTATAATTATCGATATTTTAATTTAAGTACCAATCTTAAATTTTGTTGTAATTTATTTATAAAATTGCAAATGTAAAAATACCGAAACTGACAGTTTAGTTACAATACAAAAAATATTTTGATGCCTCGGCAGTTTATTTTTACACTTTGAAGAAGATATCGTTATTAAAAACTTAAAAATTGCAAAAAAATAAAAACCTTTTAGTTTGAACCTCTTCTTTTGACTTACTATCACTGCAAAGGTCGGCTTCAAGTTCACTTACACTGAAAAATCCTCTTCTGATTTATTTTCGCAATAAAAATTCCTTCTTGAACCATTACTTTACTTTTGTCAGAAGGTATGAAAAGACAAATCATTCGCTTTTTGTTGTGCAAAACTTTGCTATCATCACTATCTAAATTACACATTTGGACGATAAAATTGAATAATGATGAACAATTTTTTGCTAATTTTTGCAACACTTTGTTTTGATAATACCTAAAGAAATAGATAAAAAATCTGAGCAAAACTTTTTTTAATTGACGTATCACCTTTTTACAACAAACTGAAAAGTATTAAATCGACAAATATCCAATATACTCAGTAAAGTACACAAAGCGTTTTGGCGATTTGCCTATGCATTAGGAAAAATAATCAACTCAATTTATAAAAAAGCAATACATTTTCTTTTTTTGGGTGAGGAAAATTCCTAACGCACTAAAAACCTCACTTCGCCAAAGTTAAAACTCCATCCCGGAACCGCTGTTTGCATTACTTCAAGATGGCACCACATAATTAGCCTTAATTGACTGGCGCCGTTGCTTCGGTTTCACTTTTCTTCGTTTTCAACACCCTCTCTACGAACCTGGCGATCTCCTGTCAGCAATCGTTTCCAGATAACGTTATTTCCACAACATTCTCGGTCCGTCTCTCACACTCGAAAGGTGTGTCTTCTGCAGAGTAAATAAAAAAAAGCAATACATTAACCGATACGTTAAAGAGAATAATCTAATAAACAATTTTTTTTTACAAAATACAGAACAGTTTTGCTGGAAATATAAAGAAAACATACCACTACATGTCACTTATAATACTTTTACTAAGTTTTGAATTTTTATAGCAATGGTATTTTTTTTATTTTACACAACAATAAAATATATATTTATATGTTATATATATATATATATATTATATATATATATAATATATATATATATATAGCATATATATATATATATATATATATATATATATTATATATATATATACATATATATATATATATATATATATGTAGATGTACACTGTGTGTTGAAATTTTTTAATATATTTAAAATTAATTATATTTTTTTTCGTAATTACTACAATTCAACATACGTTAAAAACAATAATATAGTTTATTTATTTATATAGTTATTTCTGCTTACGATGTGTGTTAAAATTATTTGATTTTCGCTTTTCATAATATAATGCGAGTATACATATCGTTAATCAGGATTTCATTTCATATATAAGTCTGTTCCACTGCCAGCAGAATAACATTGAAGATGAGACTTGAATGTGGATCGCTTATAGTTAATCTGCAAACATCGACAGTAAAACACTTTAGTCGAAGAGCCCCGAAATACAACACTTCTATAATTTCTGTACTCGGAATCGCTTGCGCCATTGTGTTTGTATTCATAATTTTCAATGTTTTTTATACGTTTCCCCTATTATGATAGAATAAACCGACAAACCATCCTCTTCAGTAGTCATTAGATTGACTACCGAAAAGGATGGTTTGTATTTGTGTTGTGTGCAAAATATTAAATTCAGAAAGAGGATTTTCTGACTCACCATACGCAATTGGTTCTGACCATATACAACTCCTCATTTCTGCCAAAAATGCTTTTATTTTCAAATAGAGAATTCTTTCATATCTTTAAGTATTGTAAGATGGCATCCATCGCCTCTTACAAATATGGTAAACTTAAATGTGTAGCGTTATATTTTATTAGGAAAGGATATATCCACCCAAATTAATTAAAAGTCTATTCTTAATTATTGCCAAAGATGATATTAATTAATGTAAAATTTCCTTGTACCAGTCGAAATATTTTAATTAGTTAGCCTCTATATATATAAGTTATTCGATTGAAACTAACACTCAGAACAACAAATCTTTCCGTACTATCAATATTAATCTTAGATATTTAAATAATGTCTGACAATGTTAAGTTTAATGCCTTTTAATGAATTATAAAAACATCAACATAAGAAGACATTTGAAAAACCACTAAGCCAAGCCCTTGTGTGGTTATGGAGTTTCTTTGTTTATGATACATTTTAACGTATTACAGGTGTACTTTTATCTCACAAAAGCGTCGTTTCTCAAATAACTTGCTTAATCGATGCATGGAGATGGACAGAAAAGGACACGTTACTCCATACATTACCACTACACCATACACATGGTATTGTTAACGCTTTGCTTTGTCCTCAGTACATAGGAGCTAAATGCATAATGTTGCCAAAATTCGATTCTAATACAGTTTGGGCTTATTTGCTGGGAATCAATCCAAATCCAGACGATAGAAGAATTACAGTTTACATGGCCGTTCCAACAGCATACAACAAACTGATCAATGAATATCTAAAAGTGTTTAGCGCTGACAGTAAAATGGTTGAGTATATTCGAACGACACTTAAAAATAAAATTCGGTTAATGGTTAGCGGTTCAGCGCCTCTTTCATCTAATGTTTATAAAAAATGGCTCGAAATAAGTGGCCACAAGCTGTTAGAACGATATGGCATGACTGAAATCGGAATGTGTTTATCAAATTTGTACGACTCGGATCGTCAGCCAGGATATGTCGGTTTACCTTTACCGGGTGTATCTGTCAGACTGGCACGTAAAATAGACGATGATGAGGATAACTACTTGAGTCTTATAGAAAGTACGAATATTAAAGGAGAAACGCATACAAAATTAATTAATTGGGATCGATCTGATGATCCTATTGGTGAATTGCAAGTAAAGGGAGACAATGTATTCAAAGAATATTATAACAGACCTCTTGCTACACAACAAGAATTTACAATTGATGGTTAGTACAATTGAATATTTATTAATTCCTTAATTTAAATTTCTTCAGCTGTATCATGCTAAATACACACTTAGTAACATATAAGCCCATACATGCATAACTTTTAATATTACTATTTTCCACATTTTCAAATATTTGCTTGGATTTTGCCATATTCTGTAACATATCTTTAGACTACTGTATTCAAAATTAAACTAAATGAAATTCTTACTGAAAGATACCCAGGCAATATTTGCGCAAGTGCTTTTTCACAGTGTAAGTAAAATATAAAGGGGACTTAAGATAAAGTTTATGTTTGTCGCATGTACGACTGTAAGCAAAACGTAATGTTGAAATGAATTCAACTTCATACAATCTTTATGTGAATTCTACGCACAAAATTGGTGTAATCATGTTTTTCAAGTTTTGTAATAGGAAACGTAGTCGTAAAAAGGCGGGAAAATAACATCTGTAATTAGTTTCGTGCATGATTGTGAATTTACCAATTATATATTACTAAGACATTTTTATTATTAATTATTTTGTTTGTGTGCTGCCTTCGAAATAACCAAAAGTTAGCAGAACCCAGATCGGACGACTCAAGCGATTGCGACACCACTAGAATTTGTTTCGCTTCCAGCACCTGCTGAACTACTAATGCCTGACTGGGGGCATTGTCACAATCCAGTGTCTAACCAAGATGCCACTTCTGTGATCTTAGCTGACGCACGTTTTCCCGCAGACGTATCTGGATCTGTATATAGTACGCACTGGTACAAACCCATGACACACTCTGCTTTTGTGTCGAAGAATGTAATTAGCATCATCTTCGTATATATCTTGCCAACCCACGTCACTCGAATGACTGTAATTTTGTTTATGAATCATATTTAAACACAAAATTTATGTCACTAATAATGACCGTCTGTAAAACGCCAGTCAGATGTGGACCGCTGTAATAATTTGAATACAATTTCCTGCCGCACATTCACTTATTTCTGTACTAGCATGTGTGGCATAAATTTTACACACAGGCGCGTCTCTTTCCCACTTATGTTAGCGACGCGTGCGAGATTCCTAGTTCATCAGTAAGCTGATAGATCGTTAGCACACACATTACGAACAAATACAATCGTGACGTGTTCGCGAATGTTGACAGTCTTCTAATGCGAAGCTTCTCTTCAATACGATTGTTGTCTATTTCTTAAACACGGATTTTTTTAGATCATCTTCATACACTTTCTGCAGAACTTAAAATGTTTTTGCTGCCAAATTTTTTGACTGACAATTTAGCAGCAGCACATGAATTAAATTTGATTTAAATATTATACCTCTACGAACGTATGGAACACAACTGCATTTAGACAGCTATCGTTGCTGACCGAGCAATGTTGTTATTACCAACTTGTCAATAATGGAGAGGAAAGTTACCGCAATATCCACAGGTGCAATGCGCTTGCCATAATTCTTCGCACATATAAATAACGGCGCAATTCTGGGAATTTCTTGATATTACCTTATATATTTACCAATAACTGTTCATTATTATTATTATTAATATAATATATTGGTAAACAAAACACTATCATGACTATTATGAATAAACTTTGATGTACTATACCTGAATTTTCTCAAAATTGAAATTGCCCAAACGTTAATTCAAACTATATGCCATCTAGAATTTTACATTACGAATTTATTGGCGCTAATCCGTATTTTTTATGTAATTATATAATGCTAAATATGGATTTTTTTAATTTTTAAAGGGTGGTTTAAAACTGGCGATGTTTCCCAATATTCATTAGAGGAGAAAAAATTCAAGTTGCTTGGGCGTCAAAGTGTCGATATAATTAAAACTGGAGGTTACAAAATCAGCGCTCTTTCAGTTGAAACCCAAATTTTGGAACATCCTAGTATAGCAGATTGTTCAGTAGTTGGTGTTGCTGACGACGAGTGGGGTCAAAAAGTAGTCGCTTTAGTTGTTTTAAAACCTAACGTACAAAACTTAAATATTGAAGAATTCAAGGAATGGGCAAAAACTCAAATGCCGGGATACTCAGTACCAAAAGATGTGAAAGTAGTAACAGATCTGCCAAAAAATGCTATGGGAAAGGTTAACAAAAAAGAATTGATACGAAATCTGTGCACCTAAAAATGTGATCACATGTCATACTGAGACTAAAGCAACTAAAGAAGACTGGCTCCTTACATTTATAATTTTTGCAAAAGTACTTCGTCTTGTAAATTTATAGTAACATAGGATATATATTGTAAACATAGTAACCATTACATTTTTTTTTTCACTAAATTTCTTCATAAAATGTTAATACTCTTTAGCATTTTATTTGATTTAGAGTATATTCAAAACACATACCTCTGTTAGTGTTGTCCTCCAAAAGATATTAAATTGTTATTTTATTGTCAGAAGAAAATTGTTTATATTATTATGTATTGTAAATGTATCTTTTATATATTACTAAATTTTCTAGTTTACATAAAAATTTATAATCACTAAAAATATTGAAAATAAAATAAACATAACTATATTTAATCTCAGGCCTAATTAACATTCTTTTTGTCACTTTCACTAGATTAAAAACACTTAATATAATTATATATTTATATGTATTATTTATTAAAGAAACTTTTTAAAAATGTTGAATATACATCACTCATTAATTCAATGCGTTTCTTATTCTCTTAAATTTGATACGAAGTCATAATATTTCAATAATACCTCAATCTCAATATATTAATGCGAAGTTTTAAAGATTATTATTATTTTACCAAAAATACTTTAACCATATGTACTTAATACATTTATTTACATTACTCTGTATATAAATATATCATTAGGACATTGAATTAGATCCTTAAGAAGAGATACTTCTGAAGGGATTTTATACTTTAAGAAAATAAACATTTTTAAATTCCTTAAATAATTTTCTTTACCTAGCTAACCTACAAACGTTTTTCTCTACAATTCTTTTCTCCAGTACAAATAATATCTTTATTTTAAATTCATACAGTAAACTTTAAATATACATACAGAAAAAAATAAGCGTTATTAATTACTATTTTTTTATACAATTATTAGCAGATTAACAATTGTTAAAGTCAGTTTATAATTTATGTACATACGTAGTACATCAAATTTTTCGCTCTCCAGCATCTGCAAAATATAATCAAATAAGTATTTTATGAATAAACTATTTTTCTGCACTGGACATTGCCAATGTAGAATTTTTTGACCTATGGAATTTCATGAAACAATTTTTATTGCAAAACTTGGTCCAATCCATACAGCTGCCATCTACAATGTGCATTAGTATAAGTAATAACATAAGAGCTTCCTGAAATGTTTCATAAAGTTTATTATTAGGAAATAATCGAAACATTGGTAGAGCTTCAGCACATTCACAAAAACAACTACATCAATTTTTAATTTTAGATTATTTATGTCTAGAAAGACGCAAGTAGCAATCTTTAAATATCGCGGGAGTTTTGAGTTGATAGTAGTAGTAACAGTAGGATTTCATTCAAGAAATTAGGAAATAAAATATTTTGAATAAGTCCGAATTTTGTTTTTAATTGTGATTTTTGTTCTTAATTATATATACACCCTTTTATTAATATTCGTTCTGTACCAAAACGAAATATAATTTTCTTTCTCGGACAACTTAAAACGCCAACAAAATTTAAAAATTGATCAATAAGAACAGTATAAAATATAGCTAAGCAACAAACGACAGTAAAGTATATTTCAAGCGCTTATACAATAAGGAAAACTATAGATATTCATAAATAACCTAATTGTTGAAATTAAAAAAAGAATGCTTAAAAACTGGGAACCATTATTAGCTGAACGAATTGTAATTATCAACATCCGGACAAATATTGGGTCTGGGAAAAAGTTCGTGGCGTTTTTTCAGTAAAATTCAACTGGTCCCCGCATGGCGCGTGGACGAATTCATTTAAACCGAATATGCTCCATTATTATCGACAATGTTTCGCCATTTTTTTGGTAGATCCATGATCCCATCGGTGAAAAACTTCTGTGGTTTCTGGTGGAAAAACTGAATCAAGTAGTTTTCACAGGCTTCTTTTGAAACCAACTTAATTCCATTGAGAGAGTTCTGCAGAGATCGAAACAGATGATAGTCAGAGGGTGCTATATCCGGACTGTAAGGTGGGTGCATCAAAACTTCCCAACCAAAGTTGAATTTGATGGAGCCTGTGGTTTATTGACTTGATCAATAAGGTTAATATATAACCCCTTTCCACAATTAACTATTTGTAAATTTTGTATACGTATTTCGACAACCAAGTTGTCATCATCAGCAGATAAAATCAAAGTGTCGCACCTGGTAAAACACGGCGAAAAAATTGTACGAAAAATATACTCCGTACGCGATCCGCATCGTTGAAAACCAAGATGTGCACTGTGTCTGTTTCACAAGGTTTTTAAAAATACTTTTACTTAAACTAACATGCACTACGCCGAAAAAGGTTATTATGGTCAAAAATGTGTGTGATTTATGTGTGTTTTATGATATTGTTCCTCTTGTCTTTCAGTAGAAGAAAAATGTCAAAAACGTTTGCAGGGGGCCGGCGTTTATCAACATTTACCAGATGGCCTGAATTCTTTACTATGTGCATGCTTTCATACGTGTCCAGTTCGCGATAATTGTACACGTTCTTTATCAAATGTAAACAATCCATATTAACACTGTGGTTATTTTCTAATACATGTCTCGCTATACCCGATTTTTCCGGTCGGTTGAAATTTATGTGCGAAAGGTGTTCTTTATACCTGGTTTCGATCGATCTTTTGGTTTGGCCGATGTATTGTTTATTGCACTCTAAACATTCAATCCGGTAGATTCCCGATTTTTTATTCTCTTCAATTTTGTCTTTTGCATTTCCTAACAGCAATTTAAGGGTATTATTAGGGCGGGAACACACCTTAAACCCGTGATCTTTAAAAATACTATTCAGATTTTTTGTCACACGATGGAAAGGTAAACAAACAAAATACTTTTCCCGATTGCTATGTGGTGAAAAAAATGTGGTGTTTTTACAGACTGTTTTTCTTATGTTGGCCTTTCTAATTAATCCATTGATTATTTCCGAATCGAAACCGTTGTATACCGCGATATTCTTAATGAGGTTCAATTCTCTTTCATATCTTACTTTTGTTAATGGGAAATTGATCAAACGATTAATCAGAAAATTGAATGAAGCCATCTTCTGTTGCATGCTGTGATTTGAGTCAGCCGTAATGAATCTATTGACATTGGTTTCTTTTCGGAAAATATCAATTTCTATTTTGAGATCTTTCTTAATAACTAAGGTGTCCAAAAAAGGCAACTTGTCATTGTTTTCTTTTTCTACTGTGAATTTAATTGTCGGGAATTTTGAATTTAACTGTTTAACGAAATCATTTAAGTTGCATTTTTGTGTATTGAAAACCGCGAAAATATCATCGACATACCTGACCCAAATTCTAGGAAAATATTTTAGCTTTATTTTTTAGTTCTATTTCAAAATTACTCATAAACAGGTCCGCTATGAATTTTCAAAGTATTTTTAAAAACCTTGTGAAACAGACACAGTGCACATCTTGGTTTTCAACGATGCGGATCGCGTTTAGGAGTATATTTTTGTGTACAATTTTTTCGCCGTGTTTTACCAGGTGCGACACTTTGATTTTATCTGCTGATGATGACAACTTGGTTGTCGAAATACGTATACAGAATTTACAAATAGTTAATTGTGGAAAGGGGTTATATATTAACCTTATTGATCAAATTCCCAACCAAACTCTCTCAATTTTTGACGGGTCATCAAAGAAGTGTGTGGTCGGGCGTTGTCATGATGGAAGACAACACCTTTCCTATTAATCAATATAAATTTTTTTCAATCACTCTAGTTGTGCACAGTAGAGTTGAGAATCAATCGTCTGACCAGTTGGAAGTAGCTCGTAGTGGACGATTCCCCTCCAGTCCCACCATACACACAGCATCACTTTTTTTGCGTCAATGTTGGCTTAACGAACGCTTGTGACGGCTCACCATCCTTTATCCACGATCTTTTACGCTTCCGATTATCGTACATAATCCATTTTTCATCTCCGGTTATTAAACGTTTCAGAAACGGCTCGATTTCATTCCGTTTCAGCAGCGCATCGCAGATGTTAATTCGGTCCATCATGTTTTTCACGCTCAACTCATGAGGAACCCATACGTCAAGCTTTTTTTTGTAACCAGCTTTGTGTAAATGGTTCAAAACAGTTTTGTGGTCAATGCCTAGCTCCATGCCAATATCGATACTGCTGATATGCTTATCTTGTTGGACTTTTTCAAGAATTTCATCAGATTTTTCAGTTTTTATTGGACGACCGGAGCGTGAGTTCATCTTTCACATTGAAATTTCCAGAACGAAAGCGAGCGAACCATTTCCGCGCAACAGATTTCGATAAAGTACCTTCACCGTACACAGCACAAATTTTATCACAAGCCTGCGCAGCGTTCTTCCCCTTATCATATATATATATATATATATATAGCGAAATTTATATTATTCTTCTCCATTTTCAAGTGCGAATAACTTTCCAACCACTGCACCGATTACAATGTTTCTACGCTCAAACTAACGTTCGGAAGGTCATCTAAAAAACGAGCGGTCGGTGGTGTCGCTGTGACTTGTTGTTCTTTAGTTATCGGCAACCAATGCCATCTATCGGGAAAAACGCCACGAACTTTTTCCCAGACCCAATAGTTGTAACATTGCTTCAGATGAGTTGTTAACGCTTGCAACTCGCAATTCAATTCAGATATATTCCAGAAGATAATGAAGAAGGCTTTTTGAAAACTAACAATTCCTACGTATCAACGTCCATATATTCCGAAATATATATTTTGTACGCGAAAACAGAAGTAATTTATACACATATCTACATGGAATTGTCGAATGTTCAATCACGTCTTAATAATTCTTAAAGGAAAACTCTAAAATGTTTCGACGAATGTCGCTCATCTTCTTCGACTGGAACTTATTCTGCTTGAAACGAATGAATAGAATCATACATAAACTGTGAAACCCTGAACACGGAGAGCGCTGATTAACTGTAACATCTGCCAGTTGAAGCAGTTTTCAGTAATAGGCGGAGCATTTCACAGCTCCTTCACTTCATCTGTCATTCGCTAGTTAGTCATGATTCAGATGGTAGTATCTGTATCGTCATGTTTGTTTAAATTTTTCGGGACTTTTTCTATGATGTTGCCCATGTTTTTTTTTTTCAATTTTCGGGACTTTTTCTATGATGTTATTCATTGTCATGTTTATTTAGATTTTCGAGACGTTTTTCTATTTCTATTGTTTCTCACACGATTCTTGTAAGTAGATGGATTCTTTGAAATATCATTTTTGTCCCATTGAAATTTAATTTGTATTCTAACAGAAGCATATGTTGTGCTAAGTGACATTTTCTGCTAGTTGCCCATAGTACACACTGTTCTAATGCTATAAAAAATACAAGACCAGTGAAATGCCGTCAGTAATATTCGCAATGAAATTACTCTAAGTGTAAAGTTTAGGGCCATTTCATTCCCACTCATCATCGAAAAAAATGTCCACTAAAAAGAACGGTGAAACATAAACTTAGCATTCATTATATCTGAATACAATCCGCAGAGAACTCTAAAAAATGATGTAGCTGAGTAACCTAAGCTTTAACCGCGTTGCGAACATTTATTCTATTCGTCGTGTCCTATGTATGATACATATGTAGATATCTATTTTACAGATTTTGTAACGATCTACATTATACTGCATCATCGAAAAGTAAATAGATACAGTTTACAATTATTTAAATAAAATTAATACAAACTTTTAAAACACAAGATTTAAAACTTCATTAAATTCGAGATTAACAAAATACATTGTTATATGTTCTAAATGTATGTACATAAACTATTATACTCTGCTTCAAAAAGAGGGAGACAATTTCTGAAGAGACCCTCAGCCTAAATTACAACCTACAAAATTCCTGAAATCAATTTTACGCGATAAAATTAAATTTGAAAACGTATAAAGTATGAAACTGGTGCTTACTACTTACAACAAAATTACAAATGTAGTGATACAATACGTGAAGGTAAAGTAGAATAAAAAAGAAAATAAATCAGTAGTATTGTTGCATAATCGATGCATTGAAATTCTTGTTTTTATGTGTATATTATAGATATTTCTTTAAAAACGTTCCAATACTACGTCATTAATAATAATTAAACCATAACATTTCACTGACTGTTTCAATATTTCATGTAATATTTATTATTAGTTTAGATAAGATCTACAATATTTCTCGACAAACTTTAAACATCTACTTATTTAATCTTGAAGAATTTCACCTTTAAGTTAAATAACTGCAATTTTTAAATTAACTACTGAGGAATTGTAGTTGATTAAACAAATTACTTTATGTATCATTTTATTTTGTCTAATATTTGCAATAGAAAAAAGAAATGAATACAGTAGTAAATAGCTTAAATTTTAAAACTGAAACAATTTATGATCATTACTTAAAGTTTATGATAAAAATATCTGATGTTATAAACCATTTCATAATTTTTGAATTCATTCTGATGCTGGTGAGAAAACTGAATCATCACTATCACTATTGTCTTTCTCCAATAGAAATTATGAATGGTTCCATAACTTCATCGATAATTCCATAAAGACCCTTCTTACGTGTTTCTCTGTTGATAATATGATTTATGAGCTTTGCCAAATTGTTTCGATTATATTATTGATAGCATCGTATAAAAGTTGCATAACTTTGTTTAACTCAAAAGTTTTATTTTTCACAGCAATCTTATTTTTTTGTGCCCATACAAATTAAATTGGATTCGGCTCGTAGTGGTATGGAGTCTTGTTTTCTGATTTTGCCATTTCATCAATATATAACATTTAGATATATCATGATACTTGTTAACTGATTTAATGTCCTGTTATTTATGTAAGCCAAGGTTTTATTCAACATTAGAGGTTCATTGTCAATATATAACAGAATTATATTTTTTTGTCTTTAAAATATTTAGATATATCAATAAACTGCAAATATACTTACTCAAAATTCAGTTGCACATGTCACCTTTTCGTCGGGTGTATTGTTTACAATTTTTTAAACATTAAATTTTGTCTGCTTTTCAGCACTACTCAAGAATACACACCAGTTTGTTGCAATACAGGTGCTAGGTGCTGCATCAATTCCTTAAATCAACAGGAACAGAATAATATAATTTTAGTACACATGAAGTTCTATTCACATATTACTACATAATCGGTTAATCTCCAACTCAAAGCTCTAAAAAAACTAATGTACACCGTAAAATAGCTAAGGTAATATCATAATTATAAAATATCTAAAAGCGTAGACGTGATATAACAGTCAAAGATATTAAAATAGTTGACAATTGATTCACGATTATGTGATTTTTGCCTGCTCTCAACCACTGAAAATTAATCATTTAAGTCTATTCAGAAATTTGTTTCTGTCTTTTTGAAACAAAGTATAAATGGGATAACAGGCAGTACAAATAAAATGTGCTATAACTATACCTTGTCTCAGAATAAGAAGGAGTGATTCAAATATCCCTCTAAAACGTGGGTCTCATAGCTTACAAATGTAACTTATTAAAATGAAACATAAACAATATTAATATTTTTCTTTATTATATAGAAATAAATGCTAGAACCTTGGTAATCACTCATTTTATTTTTGTACTTAAAACTACATATTTTATTAAATAATACAGAAAAATATAGTAAAACAATGCAAAATGTAATTAAACGTTTATAGGTTATGAAAAATGGCGGATATCTGGCATTCATTTATCCACATTAAACTTACCAGTTCAAGAACCAATGAAATCTCTTAAAAATATATACTATTTTGGCGCAATATTTGAATCACTTCTTATTCTGAGACAAGGTATAGAGCAGTCACATTTATCTGCACACCAGGTTCATAGTAAGTACAAATCGAATATTTACGGTGATTCATTCAAGGCCGATCGGACTGCTCTGTTTGTTGCTACTTATGTACTTACACACTTACTACATACCGTCTATAACAAGAAAATACGGAAACATAACAAGTAGTTTTGAAAAAAAGTTACTTCCGAATGTCTACCCAAAGTTTTTTATGAAATATACACCAATACGTTAAATAAATGAAATTATTGACAATTTTACGAGAATATGTATGTGTAGTAATCCTTCAAAGTAATGAAACATTGTGTCACGTATACAGAATGTTTGTAATCGAGCGAGTCATAGGCGATATAAAATTCACTTGTTCGACTGTTAATTCAGCCACTGCGCTTACCCCACTACATCAGCAGCGATCACTCGAGTATAAGACAGTAAACTATTATTATTCATTTTGATTTGTGTAAAGATATAGCCGACTTTGATAAGAATGAATTATTTTACGGTCGACGGGGGCGTTCCGATTGTAAAAATATTTTATAAAAGCAACTCTGATCGAAATATTCGTGATTTATTTGCAAAAACTTTTCCTAGTAGACCTATTCCTAGTATCAGTGCAATTCAACCGCACTGAAAAAACGGGTTCCATAAAAACATGCAAAGATAAAATTTATCATTTACCAAATCAAAATAATAATGTACTGCTTAATGCCGACAATTAATTGAATTAATTTTGCCACCTCAAGAAAACAATGGTTTGCCAGAAAATATGGACTTAAATGGTAACAAATGAATTAGGTATTTTACATGTTTGTGCATTGACGAAATTTTAACCGACATTATCTTTACGTTAAATGGCCGCTGAAGTAAATATAAGCCATGCGACTGTTTTTAACATATTTAAAAAAATAAATATCGTTCATATAAATACGCAGCATCAGAACAAATTTATGAGAGTGATCATTTTCGTTGAATGCAATTTTGTAAACCCTTACTATGTGTTTCAAAATAATAATAAGGAAATGTAGTAGAAATATTGATTTTAGCGACGAGACGACATTTCGTTTGAATGAACATATTATTATACAATAGAAATATTGCGTGATATTGATCTAGAGAAAACAAGCACTTGATTGTTCCCCTATATACCCAATACCCTCAAAAAGTGAATATTTTGATAGCTATTCTAACTTATAAAATAATAGGGCCATTTTTTATTCTTGGATATTTAAATTAAATGCTAATCGACATTAATAATTCTGATAAATGTAATTATTCCTGCAGTTCTAACACATTTTGACATCAATATAGTATGGCTTTAACAAAATAAGTGTTCTGTTCATAATAGTCCTGGCTGGTTAAACGACGTCTTTCCAAATCGATTATACTACTACTTGGCCTTCGCAATTCCCAAGTTTGGCTTTCAATGATTTTTTTGGAGCTATTTAAAAAATACTACATATTTATAGTGATACTGATAATCTACTAAGACATGTAAACTAAGTTGTTATCTGATTTCACGCAATATTTCTTTTAATGTTTATGTTTATTACACTGTTATATTGACATTGTACATTAGTTACGGTCGATAACACTTAAGAAGGTCCGAACCATGTTGTATGCATTAAAAACATGTGCCTATTCCTACTCCTCCCCTCTGTTGTGGATGATCAAACAATTACCCTATAGCTATTGCTCGAAGCGGTCGCTGTAGGCGGAACGAAATTTAACTTACAATCGGCCAAGTGAGTATATTATCGCCTATAACCCGCATCTTGACAAACATACGGTAGACAGCAATGCAGTAATTACGGACCTATAGCAAGTTAAACCCCACGTCCTTATCTTTTTATGTTTCAATTAACCCGTATTGTAAATTATTTTAAATAGTTTTATTTTTATTAACTTATTATAGAAACACTAATATTGCTTTAAACATTAAACAAAGCCTATGTTTATAAATAATAAAGTAATTTAGAAGTAGAAAATCAATACAGCATTTAAATATTCATAAAATGAAAAAATATGTCGTAACATTTTGTTTGAAAAGTTATATTTTTATTGAATTACGTATTTGCTATTCAATTACTGAACAAGAATTTTATGTTTAACTACAAAATAATAAATACATCTTTAAATATACCAAAGTAATAAGATATTTCAGAAAAGCCAATTGAAACTATTCACATTGAAAAACATTGTTATTGCTCAATGTAACTTTCTAAATACAAGTCTTCTACTTTATAAACAACTAATTCCATGTTCTTATACGATTTATAATTATTTGATTTTTAATTGATTACGTTTACATTTAACAATTCATATCAAATTTAAATGTCAAATAAGTGAAGCTGAATTATCAAATGCAAACGCACTCGATTAAAAATCAAGTAATTATTTCATTTCGTTTCATTTACTCTACTTTTAAATTACTTTTTTATTAATAAATATACAATTATAATTCATGTTTAAAGCATTATTAGTGTCTGCTGCATAAGCAATCAATAAACACGAAAAAAATGTAAAAGATGCCTAAATTTAACTATTTATTACCAATTATAGATGAATTGATTTCTCCACAAATCAACTAATATGGGCAAATAAATATGAGAGCTTACATTACTACAGTTCGGAAATTTGTGTTATCTATCCGCAAGCATGAAAAGATTACTACACATAAAAAACGACCATTTCAATATTGTTCAACTACTTAATTATAACAAATTCGATTGTCTGATAGCTTGATATAATTTCAAGTACTGAACTATTAATTCGTTAGTTGTTTTATTTAAAAATTAAGTAATGGTAAAATATTTAATTGAAATCAGGGTAACATGCTTGCAGGATGTTATCAAGTAGCATATAATATTAATTTCCTTATTTAGAATATTATAAGAAAGTAATTCGAGATTTAATATGTTTATAATTTAAATAAAATTTAACACCCGGCTTGATACATGCGGTATTAATATCTAGAAAAATTGACATATCTGACGCTCTCTAGCGAGTTGGATGTTAACCTGTCAGTCGTGTGATATTCGCAAGGTGTGACTACAGCGTGATTTGTAGTGTTGAATCTCATGTGTCTATCAATTAATAATTAGTCAAATGGTTGATAAATTATAATAGCAACTGTGATAATTTTGAATGGATCCTTCGTTATCTTGGTTTCAGCCAGAGCAAGAGGGTCCAGCTAAACAATTGTGGCTTCGCTTGTGGCAAACTCAACAAGATTTCGATAATATGAACTTAAAAGAAGGCGACAACGATTTTGAGTCTATAAACAATGCACTCAACAATCAGAACCAGCAGAATGTCGGTGTGATAAATGGTAAAAACGATAAAAATAATATGTTCATACCGCGTAGCCGTAAGGTCGAAAATCGTGCGAGTACGAGAGGTTCCTTCCGCCATCCAGAAAAAGTGATTGGCTTATATGGAGGAACAGCTTGGAGAAAAAGAGATTTCTTTTACTCAAAAGGAATTATAGGGTAAGTGGAAACAAGAATATTTTCCTTTCTAAATTTTTAAACGTAAGTTGTCCTTCTAAAAAATTAATTCTTTTATTTGCCTTCAGATGGCCTAATTTGACATTTTAAATAGCATGGTGTTCATTTCAAATTGTTCGTTTTCCAACTTTTTTAAATTTCTTTTATGTGAATTTCAGACTACACCAAGAAATCGAACACTTTTATGAATATATGTCGCCAACTCCTACTGAACATCGTATTCGAGGGGATGTGGTTCATCGGATAGAAAAAATTATTCAGCAGTTATGGCCAGAAGCTCAAGTCCAAGTGTTTGGTTCTTTCCGTACAGGACTTTACTTACCGACAAGTGATATAGATTTAGTGGTCATTGGTAATATATTAATTGATTTTAAAATTAAGCACATGAATAATTTTGGATATGTTATTTCCAGGTAAATGGTCTAATCTGCCTTTAAGGACTTTAGAAAAAGAATTTTTAAATAAAGACATTGCTGATGAAAATAGTATAAAAGTACTGGATAAAGCTTCTGTACCTATAGTAAAATTAACTGATAAGAAAACAGATGTTAAAGTTGATATTTCATTTAATATGTGTAATGGTGTAAAATCAGCAGAACTAATAAGTCAATTTGTGCAAAAGTATCCAGCACTTAAAAAATTAGTGTATGTTTTAAAACAATTTCTTCTTCAAAGAGACTTAAATGAAGTGTTCACTGGTGGTATTTCAAGTTATAGTTTAATTTTAATGTGTATTAGTTTTATTCAATTACACCCACGGACTGATATTAGATTAGAAGGTGTTAACTTAGGTGTTTTGCTTATAGAATTTTTTGGACTATACGGACGTAAATTCAATTATATGCAAACAGGAATTAGAATACGAGATGGGGGAAGATATATTAATAAAGAAGAAATGCAAAAAGACATGGTTGATGGACATAGACCTAGTTTATTATGTATTGAAGATCCTCTTCTTCCTACAAATGATATTGGCCGAAGTAGTTATGGAGTTTTACAGGTATGATAGTCTAATTTATGAAACAAATCTTATTAAATAATAAAATTAGACTGAATTTAATGAAATATTAATAAAAATCATTGTTTCATATGTAACAAATCCTTACATGTTTTTCATACTTTAATAGTTCCTTAAGTATAATTATATATCCTGAATTGAGTAATAACTAAATGTCATATCAATATATTATTCTATAAATTTTTCATTAATGAAATTGCACTAAAAAACCATAATGAAATCTTTATTGCTACCCCATGTAAAACTTTATATGTGTCTTTGACTTTCTTTTGAACATTGCATGTATGGATGATAGAGGGATGTACAGTTTTTGTCATTGAAAATTATTAGTTTTTAATATACAATAGTTGCAGTTATTGGCTTATTTATGGATTATATATATTATTATTTATCAGTAATAATACATATTAAAAAACCCTAAGAAACTGAAGTAAATATGTAGATTATGTAACTTGTGAAATTGGTAGTTAAAACAATTCAATGATTACAGTAGTAAAATGTTATTCTCTTTCTGAGTACACATTGCAAAATATGTATACCTATCTATCATATAAAACTATATTACATTGACTAATGTGGATATGAAAGACTTGAAATACACAATAAAAAATGCTAAATAAGTTTGAAAAATTAAATGTTTTAATATATTGAGAAATGCCTAACTAAAGTGGTCAATAATGAGAAATATAAAAGTATCAAATCTTAAAAATATATATGAAATATAGTACCTATATACAAAATACAGAAAGAAGCAATTTAAAATCAATTAAAAAAACAGGTACTTAATCATTGCTCTCTAATAAAACTAAATGGATATTGACAATGGACAACCCATGTCCATGAAGCAAAATTTTCAGAACCAATAAAACATCACACGTGTGTAAAAATAAAACGATTGAAGAAAATATTTATAGTACCTTTAAAATGCTCTAGAATATACCGTACCGGCGAATTCAAAGAGCATTGGATTTATCACATAACTACTACAGGAATTAGTTCGTCATTCGTATGCGTTAACTCTTAAGTATCAAACATATCTCCGATATTTTTTTAATATAGATATTGCATTGCACATTCAATTGTTGCCTCTAATAGAATATACAAACAACGATATAAAGAAAAATAATGGATAGGTAAAAAAGAAATTAAAACTGATGTATTGGAATTACAGCAACTTATCGAATATATTAATTGCTAAGCTAATTCCTGAAGATCAATATCCTCAATTTGATTTATGCGTCTGAGAGGTTCAACCCCTCTATTTTAGTATTAGGTGTACCAGAAAGTCTGTTTTTAGAATAGAACAAAATAATCCATTTTTCATACCTTGAATGAACTTTATTGAATAATATAAATTCCATCATTATTTATGACTTCTTGTCAGCGTGATAGCAATTTGTATATCCCATTTTTAAAAAAATGCCTTGTCGCTAGAGGTGCAAAATTGAACCAGCGCTTGTCTGTCATACGCCACTGTATTTTGTACGAATTCCAACAAGGAAGAAATGCTACAGAAGCGTGTAGAAATTTATTGAAAGTGTTTGACGAAAGTACAGTTTCTGGTAGAACATGCAGAAGATGATTCGAAAAATTTCAAATAAGTGATTTCGACCTTTTTGATAAGCCACGCCCTGGACGACCATCTTTGATTGACGACGATACTGTCAAGATCATGTTAAAGCAAAATCCTATTTTGACAACTTCGGAGATTGCCAAAAGGCTTGATTCAATTCAACTAACCATTTCGAACCATAGTCGGAAACTAGGATTGGTGTGGATATATTCTAGATGGGTGCCACCTGAGTTAAATGAGAAAAATTTGTATGGTCAAGTCATCATATGCAATTTAAATAAAAACGCCGAACAAATTCGAACCCTTCTTGAACCTGATGATAATTGGCGATGTAAGGTGGATTACCTATGAAAACATTGTAGGCATACTGTGAATCCGGAAAGCCTCTTCCCTTCACCTCTAAACCGAAGTTGAGCCTAAGTAAGAGACTGTTGTATATATGGTGGGACATTCGAGAACCAATACATTTTTAGCTGTTGAAACCGATCCAAAAGCTAAATTCAGAAAGGTACCGTCAGCAATCGGATAATTTAAAAACTGCACTCCAAGAAAAGAGGCCGGCGATATTTAATAGGTAGGATATCACACTGCTTCATTATAATGTCAGGCCACATACTGCTTTGGGGACTCGCATCCACCAGACACTCCGGACCTAGCACTCTCCGAATATCACTTGTTTCCATGCTTACAAAATTTTTTGCAGAGCAAAAAATTCAAAAACGAAGAAGATATCAGACAAGCACTGGTTCAGTTTTTCACCTCTAGGCCTCTCTAGGGATACAAATTGCTATCACACTGGCAAAAAGCCATAAATAATGATGGAAATGGCACTATTCGAAAAAGTTTATTCAAGGTATGAAAAATTTATTATTTTGTTATTCTAAAAACGGACAGAACTTTCCGATAGATTCGATTCTTATGACACTGCTGATCTGATATATAATATAAAATATATATAAATTATATTATGAATTTATTTTAAACCATCGGGTTTTGAACTTTGTATAAATAACATTTAGAAATATCTGGAAAGGAAAGTCTTGGAATGGAGAATAATTATTGTCAAAAAATCAGGGTGAGTGCTATCTGCTTCTGGGTTTCCGGGCTGGAACCGGTCACTAGTATATCTGCCGACGTTTCGTACCCATTTGTATGGGACATCTTCAGGGCTGAACTACTGCACTGAAACTGGTGTAGGTCGATGGGGGACACATTTATATATGGATAATGGGTCATGGGTCAATGGAGCGTTACGGTTGCGGTTGCATAGATTAGAGATGCAGGATTGCCAAGCGTTATGTAGGGGGTAGCCATCATCGCGGTTAAGGTTATTAGGGTGCTTGAAGATTTCTATAGTTTCACGGATTTTACGTCGACAGATATACTAGTGACGCGGTTCCAACCCGGAAACCCAGAAGCAGATAGCATAGACCACGACCGCGGAAGTCTACGTACCAAATTAATCAGGGAGAGTTTTTGATTAATATTTGCAAATATTCATTATGAAAAATTATTAATTAAAAGAAATTTTGACTTTCATGGCAATTGAATGAAATCTTTATGTTGCCTAATTTTTCGAACTACTTTTGAAAATGTTGGTACTTATTGAAAAAAACACTGACTAGTGTTAGACATTAGAATTGACATAGAGAAAAAAAATTTAACATATTTGTGGCAATCGGGAAAACCCCATTATTAAATTTTATGATTCATTAAAATAAAAATATCAGTAATGTAATTAGATTTTGCGTGATATTTTATCTCGATATATAATTATACAAGTATTTTTCGAATTCGAACCAAGTTTTGTTGATTTTTCCATTATTAATCTAATTATTTAATTTACCATAATGCTCCCAAGTAAAAAAATATTCATATTTAAGAACAAAATGAGTTAATGAATTTAATATACGTAAATAATTAATAAATATTTATAAAATATGCTCAGTGAAAATACATCCATTAACAATAATAATGAGTGAGAATGAGAAAGCTATCTTATCTCTCACCTTATTTTCTTGTTTATGTTATGATTATTATATGTAGATATTTATAGCAACGTATGATTTTTACTTTTATATCCATATTTTATTCTAAAATTCGATAAATAAATGCAAACGATATTTTAAAAACTGTAAAGCAAATTATGTTTTCCTTTAAATTAATAGGTATTAGCAAAACGCGAAATAAAAGATCAACTCTAGACAATCATTTGTCGTCGTTTAGATTCATTAACTGCTTTTGCAAAATGGACAAGGCCTTAAGAAGCAAATTTAACAATAAATCCAATGTGACAAATTACATAACTTTATTTTAAGAACTGTTCATTTTAAAATTTTGATCGTTATGTCCACCTTTTTTCAATTCTGAATATATTTCGATATCGTAAAAATTATGTTTTTTGAAACGAATTGTTTTCAATTGAAAAGTTTATTTATTCAAAGTATTGGCGATTAGATTCTACACATCTTGCCCATCTTTCAGGCAATTTATGGATGCCATCCCAAAAAAACTGTTTGCCATTTGAGCAAAACCATTCATCGAGTCATTTTCTAACTTCTTCGAAATTGGCGAGGTGCTGCTCTGCAAGCGCGTATCCCATTGATGTAAAAAGGTGATACTTGGACGGGGCAAGGTCTAGAGAGCACGACGGATGCAATCTTATGTCCAATCTATGTGCTTTCAACGCTTTTTTTAACCGGTTTTGCTGTATGAGACGGCACGTTATCGTTCTGTAAAATCACTTTACCAGGTCTTCAGACCCATTCCGGACGTTTTTCTATCAATGCATGGTTCAAATTATTAATTTGTTGTCGGTAGCGCTCAGCATTAATTGCTTCAAATTATTTCAACAGTTTGTAATACCCCACACCACTCTGATCCCACCAAACACAGAGCGTTGTCTTGCCACCAAAACGATTTGGCCTTGGAGTCGATGCGCCGGTGCTTAGTATTTACGAAATAAATCCATTTTTCATCACCCGTCACTATTCGATGTAAAAATGACTTCCTATCATACCTTTGATGCAGCATTTCACAGACGATTTTCCATTTGCCTATCATTCAATTGATGTGGCACCCATTTCCCCATTGCTCACAATCTGTCGTTAATCGTTTCTTGGGCCACATTTAACACTTTTGCCAATTGTTTTTAAGTTTGGGTTGGATCTTCATCCAATAACTCCTGCAGTTTCGCATCTTCAAACTTTTTCGGTCTACCAGAACGTTTTTTGTCTTACACAACGAAATCACCACTTTTGAATTGTCGAAACCGCGCCTCGCATGTTTTTATGGTTGGAGCATGCTCACCGTAATTTTCTACCAATAAACGATGACTTTCAGCGGCTTTTTTCTTTTGATTAAATAAGAAAAGTAATGGGTGCCGCAAATGCACTTTTTATGTTATAGAACCAATGAGAGATTTGATTCGCAAAATTATTCATATTTCGTATTTCGTATTGTTCAATTTAATGTGGAAAAATAAAGAATAATAGGTAGCTTTACTTTAAGGTCACCTTACAACAAAAAAATTACAAAGTATTGATATAAAATTGAAGTTGTTCTACATTTATCAGATTATACATATATGTATGTACTATAAAAATCTATGTGCATATATACATATATGAAACAATTTAAAACTTATGGAAAAAAATCATAAATAGAATAAATTGTGTATTAAAAGCCGAATAATTTGATAAAATAGTAATATATTTATCATATTTTTACATCACACTACAATGTAAGTATACGCCCGGTAATTTCTTTATTCGAAACAATTCAATATTATTTACTCCATTCAATTAAAGCCGTAAATAGTTTTAGTTCTAGTTAATATACTGAAAATAAGTGAAAAAAGAAGTACAGTAAAATTTGTGTAAGATAATCAGCCATGGTTCCAGAAAAAGGTGGTCGTCCTAGATTAGTTGAATTAACACGTTAATTCTCATTCTAATTTTACAGAGTTTGTCCATGGTGCCAACATAATTTATTATGTATTAAATATTATGTTAAGATATTATTTAGAACAGATAAGTTAAAGCGTGCAAACATGTGTAATACATTTATCTTACTGGGGGATTACCAGTGATTTTAACGGCGCTGAAATGCATTTCTTTGTTTTTGTATAATTTTTAATTGGTTTGCAATAGTCAGTTCATTCGTGTATTAATTTAAGCATACTATTGTAGCAACGAAGGTAAATTAAAAATCTAAAAGCATTGAAATTTAGTCAAATTATGTGTTTCTAGTAAATCTGGCTCCGCCGGTTACCACGATGCTACAAACTTAGTGCCGGTCAACGGTGACCCCCATGGCATTGAGCGTGTTAATATACCTTAGCATTAAATGAGACTCAAAAAATACGATCGTTTACTCAGGTGGTCGTCTGACAAAGGTGATGGTTTAAAGAGATTTTACTCTATTTATAGAAACACACGAACATAAAATACAAAAGAAGTCAATATCTAATATTGCCTATAGACATACTTAATTTGTTAATAGTTACAGTGCTATTTTAAAAGATTCACAATGGCGAACAAAGCGTTTTGCTAGAAAATTTGTGTCAAACATTAGAAATTTACGTCCACCCCAGTACGATTTTTCGTAGCCTTCAGAGGGTGGAGTTGAAATCACAAATTTCAGGAAGAAACCATTGGCAAGTGGACTCAAAAGATATTGATTTATTATCAAGTTACTATATAGTATAACACAGATTATCCGAGTAGTAGACTTTCGGTGAACATATTGTTTTAATTAGATTTTTTCTGTAAGATATAATATAGTACGAAAAAATATTTATTACTATTATCTTGTTTCTCTCATTTTTGTTTACCGTATGTAGTCTTTTGTGAGAAAATATATCAAAAATTAAAATTTAAAGAACATAAAATATATCAACAACATAAAATCTATTTTATATTAAATAAGTGAAATTGATTATTAATATACAAGAAATTATTAAACGTTGAAAACTATTGGGATAACTACATATCGTACTTATTTCTAACAAACTTGATAAGGAAATTGTAAATAAAATCAATGTTTTTTAACGAAAGTTAACTTTTAAAGTGACTTCTTATCTTTTATAACATATTATCTGCCTTCGTTAATTTTTTATGTAAGTATATTTAGTTTCTAGAATCGTAATAATTTTAGAGTTGAAATACAATGCAAAATTGTAAATAATATATTGGATCATGTTTGTTTACGTATTTTAAGTTGCTATGCTGCATTTAAATCTAAATACCTCTAAAATAAGTATTTGTTACTTAGTAAATAGTAAAATAATATTTTTTCCATCGAGTATTGCTGAATAACTTTCATTGTTTGCAAAAAATTAACCTATGATGTGATCAAAATCTCGATGTAGACTACTCAGCTCTAACGAGGCCCAACATATTTTTTTCGAGGAGTAATGCTTGTATAATAATTCCATCCAAAGTATTTAAATGATTTTGATATGTTCCACAAACAATTTTATTGCTTTAAATGTAAGTTAGTGTTACATTCCAAAGGTACAAACGACCTTTATACGAATAAAATATCTATCAGGAACCCATATTCGATGAAATCGTCCTTTGTGATATATTTAATTTCCGTGAACTGCTGTTAAATAATCAATACAAGTGAATATATATGCACTTTTTTTATACAGCTTCAAAATACTTTTTCAATATTTAAATTACTCGTGAGTCTTTGAGAATATTCTCGAAAATAGTTATGCTGTACGCAAAAGTCACAAATATTTTGCACTTAATTTTTAGATTGAAAAATGCAGTAAGATAAGTTTGAAGAAAATTATATTGAATTTATATTGTAGGCATTCATTAACAATCATTTGCAGAGAAAAAACTAATATAACTAAATGAGTTTAAGAGCAATATTAATAATAACAGTATGTTTTCACATTTAATTTTTAAAAGCGAGAATAAGTTGCACAGAAGTAAACGCGTGAATCTCATTTTGAATTTAATTCTAGATAAATTGGAAGGAATTAGAAAAGAACAAGTTTATGACAGTCAAACATTGCTTTACAGATTTCATTTGTAATAGATGTCGTGTATATATATATATATATATAACCATGCTCAAATGTATTAAACACCTTACGAATTTATGTACATACATACATATATAGTTTATATAGTTTAGTCAAAAGAGAGGTGAGGAAAATAAAACTGTTGTGAAAATTATGTACAAAGTGTTATTTAGTAATATAGTACAATTTATCAATATTTTGTCGCTCCGCCCTTGGCCTTAATGACAGCTCGCACTCGTCGAGGCATACTTGCTACTAAATTGTAACACTCTGCCGGTGGTATTGCAGTCCATATTTCGCGAATTTTTGTTGATAATTCTGCTTTTGACAGGCATTTATGTTCCGTGCTCTTAGTTTACAAATCGGGACTTTGTGGCGGCCAATCTAATACCTCCACTGTGTTTTCCTCGAACCAACGCATTACAGCTCCCGATTTGTGGCAGGGCGCATTATCATGCTGAAAAATGTATTGTGGAATATCCTGGTCGAATAGTTTTAGCACAGACGGTTCTAATACTTCCTCCAACATGGCTAAATAGCGTTGGCTATTCATCCGTCCATCGCACAGGTACACTTCTCCAACACCGTATGCAGACATACAACCCCAAACCATGATACTACCACCTCCAAATTTTACTGTGGGAATGATACATTGTGGTTCATAAGCTTCCCCTTGCCTACGGCAAACGTATAGCGTCCCAGGTAGTCCCTAAAGCTGCCAGGCAAAAGAAGAACTTAGACAGGATTAATTTTGTTTAATGTTACATGTAGACTGAATTGCATACAACGATAAGAATATTAGTCATGAAGATGTACTTACATACCTCGATATTCGATTCATCAGACCAAAGAATCTTCGACCACTTCTCGATTGTCCAATTTTCATGTTGTTTGGCCCATAAATACCGCTTCTTTTTATGAGCGTCAATTAAAAGCGGTTTACGTCGCGCTTTACACCCTCGTAAACCAGCATGCTGGAGACGCCTTCTCACTGTTTGCGCAGAAACTGTTACGTGATAACGCTGTTTCAGCTCACTGGCGAGCTGTTTCGACGATTTTTTCCTATCACTGAGAGCCAGTCTTTGTAAAGTTCTGTCTTCTCTAATCGAGGTACAGGGTTTTCTGCCACTTTTTGGTCTGTTAACAAACGACCCACTCTCCGAGTGACTAGCGACTAATGGTTGTACGGACTGCACATCGCGAACATTTTTTTTTTGCAATTGCAGCTATTGATAACTTCTGGGAATGCAGTAGCACTATTTGGGCGCGTTCGCCTACCGACAACTCGCGTGTTTTAGGCATTTTTCTTCAACAAATAACTGACACAACGTGAAAAAATAGGATAATCTAATTGATCTCTACCACAAACTCACAAACGCACGTTGCTCACACACTGCTAGAATGACATTAAATTTATAAAATCCACAATTTCCCCTTTCCACCTATTCATTTCAATAGGGGATTAACTAGGGTATTCAAAAACGCATTTCTGTAAATACCATTAACTATTTTTCGGTTAATTTCCGTCAGACTTGGATAATACCGAGAATAAGGGTTTTTACCTGGGGTGTCTAATACATTTGAGCATAGTTGTATATATATATATATATATATATATATATATATATATATACTGGGAATTTTTATGCATCTATATGAACCGCTAATTGTTTCTTAATAGTTTTCTGTTATTATTGATACATTACATCAAACAAAATCATTATTGAAGATCAGTTTACTATTTTGTGATAAACATTTTTTGCATTCAAATTAGAAACTGAAAACGTTATACAAGATTCTGATCTATGGTAAAGGTTCTCTATAGAAATGTATTGTAGGGCGAATATGATAAGCATTAATGTTATTAAATCTTCAAGATTTTCTTTACGAGATGTCCACACATTGTATCTATCCCATATATGTGTACTTACCCACGTTTTAGTATATGTTTAGTGAATAACTGCACTTGAAAATGGTAATTTTCGTTTTTATTATTTCAACTTGTCAAACATGATTGACTATAATTTTTAGATTTTGTTAAATACAATTTGGTACAAAATACATTGAAATTATTCTAGCTAAATTATATAATAAGAAAACTTGCATATACATACACTACCGTCCATATTAGTTCGGACACTCAAACTAAAAAAAAAGGGAAAACAGTTAAACTAATTTATGTCGAAACTTAAAATTTTTATTGCATTAATGTTTATAGATGTTTAAGTATAATAATAAAAATTAAATTAATTCTAACGTTAAATAGGCAAAGATATCGTAAACATTACGTACATTTTAGAAACCCCCTTTTGCGCGAAGAACTGCCCGTACAATTCGAGGCACCCGTTTCACGAGCTTTTCAAGGACTCTATTCGGTAAACTGATCCATTCTTCTTGCAATATGTTCCACAAGTGATTTGTTGAGGTAGGACACACTTTTCGAACCTCCCGTCCAACTCATCCCATAACAATTCTATGGGGTTTAGGACGGGGCTTTGCGGTGGGCATGTCATTATTTGTAAGATATTGTTTCGTTCACTATTTAAGAAATCGTTACATATTACTGCTGAGTATTTGGGGTCGTTGTCCTGCATAAACACAAAATTTTCGCCGAATAAACGTAGCCCCGATGGTATTGCATTTTTTGCAATATTTCTAAATAACTCCCTTTCGCAAAATACCCTCAATTCGCTTCAAATCCCCTGTGCCGCCATAGCAAAAACAACCCCCAACAAGCACAGAACTTCTTCCTTGTTTGACGGTTGGCACTATACAATCCCGCAGCATTCTTTGACCACTCGTTCTTCTTACATAAATACGCGTTGATTGTCCAAACACTTCAAACTTTGATTTATCAGTCCATAAGACCCTTTTTCAGTCATCCAGTGTCCAATCTCTGTGTGTAAGGGTTTTCTTACAGCAATGCTTCCGTAAAGGTTTGCAGCTTTTAATAATCTTTTCACCATAGTAACAGACATTTATCTTGCTCGTCACAATTCATTTTTGCGGCGGTTTCGGGTGCTGTCAGTCTCCTATTTCGTTTACTCAGCAATTTTATACGCTCATCGTCGGTGTGAGATGTTTTTTGCTTACGATCTGCCCGTGCTTTGGTATCGCCGAATGATGTCACTAACAGTTGATTTATTAACACGTGTCTTTTCGGAAATTTGAATAACCTTGATGAAAAGCAATAATTACAGCACGTTTCTCCAAACTTGTTGGTTTTCCTTTCAGCATTTTAAGAAGTTAAGAAGTTTATTTGAAAACTAATGCATATTTCGGTACACAAACTCTTTGGGGTGAGGACGGGTATATTTCGCAAGCTTTTTATTTGCAATATTATCTGAAAAATCGTATTTATGGTGAGTCATAAAATATAATAGTTATTTGTAAGTGCTCTAATAGATGTATTTGCCTGCAATTGATTATAAATCTCGTAAAGTATCTAATGTATATTATTTTTTAGAAATGTTTACAAAATTTCACTAACTATCCGAACTAATATGGACGGTAGTGTTATGTATATGTTAAAAGTATTAAGTTTTACATACATATGTATTTTCTTTAAAATATGTACATATGTAGATGTCATAAAAAAATATTTTATAATTTTTATAAATTTCTTGTATTAGTTTAACTCTTTAGTTTAAATAAATAATTGAACATTACCCAAAAAGCATCCTAATATATTTATATATATAGATATGTATACATATTTATCTGATTTTTTATATTTATGTTCTGATTATTACTCTTTCTAGTTGAATGTTAATTTTGCGAATTTTGCCTATGAAATTATTAGTTAATGTTAAATTCTTTTGCTGCACTTAATAACGTAGTATTTTATATTATGCATTCATTTGAAATGCGTTGTTAAACAGCTGATGAGTTTACCGGCCTCTTTGTAGGACATGTAACACGTCCTGGTTTATTTTTATAAATATCAGCTACATTATCAATATCTTCTTTTATCATTTGGAATTTAGTTTAATAAATGAGACAACAATTACTATGAGAAATGAGTAATGAATTGTCTTGAACAAGAAAACATAATTATTTGATAATAAGATTTAAGAGTTACAACATACACATGTGAATTGTTTTATTAAGTTATTTTTCTTTTATAAAATAAAATTAGGGTTGATTAATTACAAATTTATAGTTTCATATTGAGAAGAGTACATTTATAACTGTTTAAAAAGAAATAAAATAATTAAAAATCTAGTTTCTAAATTCTAGTATTTATTGCAATTATTGCAATGCTGTTTCATCTTAATATGTCTTTCAGGTTCATGATGTTTAGTTATAAAAAATGTAATTGTTCGTTAATTTTTAACAAAAGTATGTATCTGTAATGAAGCACGAATATTTTAGATATAATGTTACATTTTTATAAAATATGTGTTAAATATTACATATAAAAAGAAGTATTGATTTAAAAATGATCGACCTAGATATCTAAAATTCAAATATATTTTAAGAAGTCTGACTGTAAGCATAATAAATATTTAACTTTAGGTTTTTAACTTATTTTATTTCTTAATATAAAGTAAAGTTATAGTAAGTATCCTCTTTGTTAGTGAATATCTTATTAAAAGTTACACCATTTTCATAAAGTAAGGAATTTTATAAATACTAATAATATACATGACATAAATGTATAAAAATGTATAAACACGTAATTTAGAGTTTTCACATCATCAAATGTATATAATTGAAGTTTATAATTCAAAAGTAAACATCGTTACTTATTTAATTTGAAAGAAAGTAGCACATAAAATCTTTTACAAGTTTTTTTTGATATCACACAAAAACGTAAAAACAATTGATATCTTTATTTAGAAAGTATATCGTACATTAACTGATTTTCTCCAATGATAAAATGTTACGTCTACTGATTAAAATGTGATAAGAGGCTAAATACAATAAAAGTCAAAATGAAAGTAAGAAGTCTTACAAATTAGGATTCATACATAATACAGTGTACGGAAATAACTTTCTTACTTTACAGACTTATTTATTATATTTTTCTTTTTTCGTATAAAATAACATATTGTTGACTATAATATTATAAAATTAAATATCTGCAGAAACTACTTAGAAATGATTTTTAATTAAACAAATGGGTTTACGTATCTAAGTTTATCAGACAATAACTGTCTTGATCAAATCGAACATTGTTATCTCGGACCGTTAACGTTGTGGTGCAATTTAATGATAATATTGAGTGTTCCTCATAATTCAAGAGGGTACCAATTGAAATTATAGTAAGTTATTAGTAGTTCGCAGTAAATTCATATTAATAACTGTATAAAAGTACAATCTAGGATAAAACTAACCCAAATATATTCTCTAAATTAGTTGCTACAAGTTTCTCTTCTCGTATTCTTATACCTTATTAGGGATCGGACAGGATTTCCGGTTATGTTACGTCTTGTACCCATATCGCTCTCTATCTCTTGTCATTATTTTCATTTGTTTCGACGTTATTCCCCTTTTGCCACTATTTCTTTTATTTAATCTATAGATTTTCTTCTTATCTGTACTTCTTGTTACTATTATTTTCCTCATGTTCATTCTTTTTAGGTGCCCATACTTCAATTTTTTTAAATTTTTTTCACAATTGGTTCTTGATTTCTTATATATCTGATGCCTTCCTTTTTAATTCTGTCCCATCTTGTTTTTCTAGCGTATTGTCCAATTGTTTTCTATTATGTTCTTCATTTTCACAGTCATGTTGATTTATTTGAGACCCGGTATTTTCTTATTCATTGAGGAATATAATTTTGATTATTTATTCGCTCTATTTGTTACTTTTGCATCTGTTTTTCCATCTTCTCTATTACTCCCAAATATTCGTATGTATTTACTTGTTCCAATTAATGTGATTAAGACTTTAGATCTTCTTTCAGGAACATTTATTCTTTTTCTTGTTAAGTTACTTAATAATACATATATTATCGTTACCTTGCTTTACTATGCTTATTCTTCTCTTTCGTTCTACTCATTCTCTTAAGCTTACAATATGCTTGTAGCTGTTTTGTGCGTAGCATAGATACTCTCTTGTTTTCTAAGTTTATTCATTCTAGGTTTGTTTTTCTTCCCTATATGTCGGTTTTATTAAATTTGTGTACGGTTTCCTCCATTTTTCTTGTGTTATTTCTCGTTGTTCTATTTCTTCTCTTTCTATCTTTTCTTCAATAGTTGCTATATTTTCAAAACATAAACATAATGAGTATTCAGAGAAAGGATTTATATATCAGCTTCTACAGTTTGAATTTAATTTTAGTAGCTTAGGTGACAGACGCACAATTACATAACTTCCCTTTATATTTAGACTTGTTAATAGATGTATTAGAAGATAGTAATGTACTGTTCTATTTAATTTTCTCCGTCCTGCAATTTTACAACAGTAGGTCTGTTATTGCTTCTTATGTACTTAGATACAACTCCCTCTGCCATCAATATAGTGTTTATTATAACAACGTACAATAGTTTTTCAAACGCGACAGTGTTAATATATTTAATATAATTGTAATCAATTTCTAACTGTAGTTACTTCCTTATTTCAAAATATAATTTTTGTTATTTATTTTATTTCTGGAACATTTTTCATATTTAATTTTTTTGTATATTCCACATAACAAATAATTAAATATTTTTTGCTATCCTTTTATTAGTTAGTCTTTATGATAATTGGAAATTAAATTGCTATCGAAAAACATGAAATGGGATCGTTTAGCTTGAAATATTATTTACGTCTCGTATAATCAATATATATAAATTTTGGAGTAAATAATAAAATCCACAATTAGCTAAACTATTAAGGCGAATGAATTTAGATATGATATAAATTTCTGGGATTGTGTCATAACTGAAGCTGGGTTGTTGTGTCTGACCGACAGGAATGGGCTGTCGTCTACGTTGCCAATACTTACATATGTGTTCTCATCGTGAACATTAGTGCAGCAAGTTTTAAATGCCCTTACCTATTATATTTTCAAACAATTCCCTCATTTATATTCTTTTCTCCATTCTCTCTTCTTCGCTAATTTGCCGATAAATTTCAACCGTTTTCACGCCTTTCGCATGAAAAGGCGAATTTCAGGGAGTACTTCACAGTCGGCTGGATTTTCCGTTTCCTAAAGCATTTTAAATGCAAATGTAACCACGAACGAATGCTTCCGTGCTGGCGTCTGTGGCCAGCCAACACATATAGGTACTCAATTCGCATGTGCGGAGGGACGACTGCAGCGCTTCAACAACCGTATTTAAAAACGATACTTATCTGAAAAAAACACGTCTCGTACATGTACGGTTGCGGCCAATAAAAAGTGGGACAACTCTTATCTTATATGCCTTATTGTAACATTGAATATTTGTTATCTGTCAAACAATTTCGAATTAGAAATAATGCAATAAAGTAATTATGTCGCATATTTGGTAAATGCAGTGAAGAAAGGTGGAACAGTTTTGTTATCTGATTTTGTCATTTTATCAATTACATATGAATTGTATTTATCTATCTGTCTCTGCAATATATAATAGAAATATATTTAGATATATTAATATACTGCAAATATACTTAAAATTCAGTTACTTCATTAATCGATATAATGTTGAGCGACCCATATGTGGTAGTTCACTACTGTTATTTATGTAATTCAATACTTTATTCAACATTGGAGGTTCATTGTCATGAAGAGTCGCATCAAAAGATTTCAGTACACAAATTCTACCAGTTATCTTTTTCGTGTAAAAATTATTATGTAATATTATAAGCCAACATCCTTTTTCAGAAGGATTTTTTAAATCCTGTGGTAAATCCTTCCACAAAGGCTTGTCTATCACTTAAAATATTTATGCCAGTTCATACATTTTGCCTTGTATGACCCTCATTCAACGAGATTTGGTCCAAATAGAAAATAAGTTTATTCTGGAATGTACGTAGTGAAATATCTTTTAGATATTGACGTCTCCATTTTATGATGTCATCTTCTTCAATAAAAACTTTGTTTCTACTTCGTTTGAAGTATCTGGAATATATAACAGAATTATAAGATATATTAATATACTGCAAATATTCTTACTTAAGTTTCAGTTGCTTCATTAATCGATACACTGTTGAGCAACTTGAGCAACTCACATTTGGTAGTTCACTGCTGTTATTTATGTCAAGACTTTTCAACTTTAGAGGTTCATTGTTACAAAACATGTGAACTATTTGACTGACAACAGTTTCAACAACCTCATCAAAAGACTCCAGTGCAGAAGATCGGCCACAGTTATCTTTATCGACCCTAAAATATTCCCTGTGGTTTTATATTCACTAACAACTCGATATACTGTCTGTCTGGAAATTTCTAGAATCATATCTTATGCTGTAGACATGTTCCATTTATCACACTCGATAACGTTACTTATTAGTTGGGAGATCTGCTCTATTATGTCACCTTTTCATATGTCTAGTGTACCGCTTACAATTTTTTTGTAAACATTAATTAATTTCCTGCTTTTCCTATGTTGGTAGCAGTACTGGTACTAAGTTCTGTATCCATTCTTGAAATCAGCAGCTACAGAATTATGTAATTTTAGTGCAAGTGAAGTTTTTGTATTCACATATTACTTACATAAACTGTAAGTCAAAGCTCTAAAAAGAACTAATATACATCTAAAATAGCTAAAGTAATACGATAATTATAAACAAATCTCTAAAAGTGCAAACGTGATGTAAACGGCTAAAGATGTCAAAATATTCGACAGTTGATAGCCCACGATTATGTAATTTTGCCTTGCTCTCAACCAGTGAGAATTAACTATTTATTTATGTCTGTTCAGAAATTTGTGTCCCTCTTCTTGAAACGAAGTATATATGAATTTATAATTGTAATTTGATAATTTTATATGTAATTCCCGTTCGCATTTTTCGACAATTGAATTTGGCTTGAAATTTCAACTTTTGGCAAATTAAATTTAAAAAAAAATTAAATTAGAATGGTGTGTTTTGTTATGACGTCAAATTAGAAAACTATATTTTTAAAATATTTGAGTATTCTGCGTTGTAGTATTCATATTTTTAAATTAAACGCTATGCATTTGTTAAAAACTATTTTATGGTATGTATGTGCCATTACAAAGTGGTCCGCGTAATTAAAAAACAGTGCACAGTTATAAATTTATACATATATCTCTCCGGCAGACACGACTAGCCAACTATAAACATAACATGTATCCAGGACGTAAAGGTAAAGTCAACATACGTATGTAATGTAAATAGTAAAATCGAAGCGGTGTTTATATTTTATTAGTAGTGAAGTAGCGAAATCTGTGATGTTTGACAATAATAGTGATACCAAATACATAATAATGTAAATGAACTATCTTGCAGGATTTTAAAGATTTTATTTTACAAGTAACACGTAAGGTTATAATGTTACTACTTTGTTATTGCACTTTGTAAGAAAATAAATTGTCTGAAGACGTCAAAACAAACAAGATGACAATTCAATGGGCATTTGATGTAATGCGAAGTATGTTCCTATTATTGTTTTTCTTTTTTCAAGAGAGTCAGTTAACGTAACTCTCAAGTTTTTGGACGTCTGAACGTTCATCGTCAATCAGCCATGTTTAAATTCGGTTTACTGCGACAAATGATGGTGCAGAGTCCCTGTAAACAGCATCCATCTCGGCTTTATTACATATTGCCTTTCATGTGCAAGAATTATTAGTGACTCGATATTCTATTTCTTTTTCCATTATTGCAGAAACACTGATATCGTTTGACACAAAAACTAAAGCTCTAACATGGCTGAAATTTTCAGAAGTATCTTTCAATGCATGCTCAATTATATAATATTACAATATTTTTGACCAATAACACCATCTTCATGTTGAAACTTAAAACTTTCCAGGCTACTCGCGCACATAAAAGATCCTGTGGATCATTCTATTGTATTTTAAATGATCTGAACTATCAAAAATTCCAACTGATACTAATAAAATGAAAAGAGTGCCAATGTGTTACACTGCATACATACAATAAAATGTAAATAATTAAAACCTTTTGATAATATAAGAATGCGTCATTTCTGAGTGTATGATTTAACATAAAAATACAAGGAATTTATTGAAAGTAAGACACAAAATTACGTTTACCATATTGCAGTTAATACTTTAACATGTAAAGTCTAAAGATGTATTTTAAATAAAACTGAACATGTTTATTTATAATTAAAAATTTATATTGTAACATATAATGTCAATAATCGTTCAAAACTTAAAAATTAAAAATTAGTCTTGTCAACTAAATTTTTTATTTATTTATTGAATTTTGAATTTAGATGAACGCGACTTAAATCACTATCATTATTTATACGTCGACTTGTATTCTTAATTACTGCTCTTGGTAACTTTTTTAACAAATTTTTTAATTTTCATATTAACAATCTAACCACCAATTATCAGTAGATTTAATTAAATACGGCGTACTAATTTAAAAACTGTACAACCTTCCAATTATATGCAATTGCGAAGATTTATTCATTTACAGTTACAAGAGATTAAATAATAACAAAACATTTCTAAAATTAGCTGTATCTAAACTTTCGAACATGTAACTTACTATTGTATAACATTTAGTCTGAATTATGTATTAGAAAAGCATTACAGCAATTAATAATTTACACAAAAAAGAATATTACGTTTAATTACCAAATTATCTAACTTTCTCCAAGAGTATTCATTCATTCACTATTGAATCATCATAACAAACGGTATTTTTACTGGAACTAGATATGTAACGTACATTCACATTTAGTAATTGCATTATCTTTTTTAAGGTAAAAAAACATGTAATTATAAGTAGTAGAATGGAACGTCTTTGCATTATTTAGTTAGATATTTTGTAATAACATGTATGTATGATTTAAAGAAAAAGTTAACATTTTATTAATCTGAGATGAATACAGAAAAAAATATTTGCAGTTATACTACTTTTCAATTATATTTTACTAAAGTATATTTAATACAGAATTATCTCATCATTAAAAAAATTCTTAGTTCATTTATTAATATTTTCCACTTTTAGGAAAAATCAATAACGTATAAAATTTATCAAGTAAGTATACAAGATGATTTGCATAGAGGGAGAAATAATACTCACATTACTTTCTTCCTCTTAATATCTTTCTATTTAAAAATATTTAAAACTTATCAATCTACCAACGAGTATTCATATTCCATGTAATAAAAGCTAAGAATGCCATTGACTAAGACCATCCTGTTACCTTGTCGTTAAAAATATGACAATTAGATAATGACAACGAACACACGAAAATCAAATCATCTCCACGTCGTTTTTCTTTGACTGTACTATTAATTTTTTACAAACAAGAACTTAATCAGAAAATAAGTTTTTAAAAATAATTTCCAAGTCAATATTTTTTAAAAATTAAAATCTTAGCTCGTCTTACAAACTACAACTTGAAATTAAATTTAATAATTGAAAAGTTAGAGCATACTATAATGCCTTGGGGCATTCTTTATTATAGCATTTGTTGTTTGGAAAAACTTACTAAAAGGTTATTTAATTTTTTCTAATTTTATTTGTCTTTCAGGTTAAAAGAGCATTTGATCACGCATACATCGTATTGTCGAACGCAGTAAGTCCTCTCTGTGAAAATAGCGGGAAATATTCCATTTTAGGCCGAATTGTGTGTATAACGGACGAAGTAGTGCGTTACCGGATGTGGGTTGAACAAGAATTCGGAGGTATAATTAATTCACCAGCTATCTCACCGACCCTACCATACATCACCCAGGTTAGCCCTATTGTTAGGGCACCGCGCTCTGTATCAAGTAGTGGTTCTACGAGTAGTGACAGCGGCGGAAGTTCAGAAGTGAGTGGTTCGATCAATTTTTAATTTATATTAATGTTTAACAATAATGCAGTAACTATATTTATTTCCTTAGATTCAGCCGCACTTATTGGTAAATTTGTGTAAAATAAAATCAGGGATGTAGGTATTTTTCCCGAAAATAGTTAAGATTTATAGAACAATATATCAATTAATATAAACAAAAACTACATAGAATCTTTCTTTAAATTTGTCTAATAGCAAATTGAAAACAAAATGCATAAAAATTTACCGTATAAATTTTAGGCTTTTCTTTGGTATTTGCAATACTTTTCTGTTTCTTATATATTGCCGAATTATGCCTTCTGAACTTATTCTCTATTTAAAATGGTAGATTATGTCCAATAAAGTTTCTTAAAATGTACAGCACTAACAGTAAATATAATTTAAAAAGAAAATAACTTACAACCTTGGTCAATGTACCAAAAGAAGAACAAATACATAATAACCAAAAAGGTAGAAGACCCTATCAAATTGTAATATTTGTATTCTGAATACGATTTCGACAACTAAATTGTCATCATCAGCACCAACTAGGGACATTTTCGCACATGGACCCGCAGTGAAGCCATACTTAATTTCTGTTAAAGATGACAACTTACTTGTCGAAATACTTATCTGGAAAATAAATATTATTATAAGTTAGTAATTATTAGAATATGTTAAATCAATATATCCTTACAAAAAGCCAATACTTTTCACAGGGGTGGCCACCACTTTTTAATACGTCACCAAACGTTTGATAACATTATAAAGATTTCAATGTCAACAATTAGCTCTGACACTTACTTTACATTACTTACAGTGGGGCAGTGATTCTCAGTCTATGGGATACGCTTCCCTAAAGTTAGAAACCAGTGCAATAGGGTAAAATTGATCGTCGAGCAACATTATAATTAAAAATTAATTAAATTTACTTACATAAGCTGTATATAAAAATAACCATTACTTAATTTAAATGCATAAAATATCCAGTTAGTAATAACATTTTGAATCGTAAAAATTATACTAAACTGATACAGACAGATGAATAGACGCGCTCCCATATTTTAAATAACTTAAGATACGATTTTTCAGAATCTTTTATGTCCTTATTTGTCATCCTCGGTTGGTAGTAGAGCCAAAATGACATAAGAAAATTTCGATTACTAATGTAGCTTCAGCTTGGCTGTAAAAAAGTGCTGCTGAATCTTCATCTGCCTACAACTTTTAAAATACTAAAATACGTGGAATATCTTGTAAGTTTTGCATAGTGAGACATAGAGGACGCCACTAAACAAATGTCAGTACTAAAAATTAACCGCCAGCTTTAGTTAACTTAAATCCAAAGTTTCAGTACGATACGTTTAGTGTTGTAGCTACAACGAACTGTCAAAGTTGAAAAATGAAATTAAACCGAATACATTTTCGCAGAATAATTATTTATAATTTTCGAAGACAATTATCTCAACAAGAATGCCTCGCCGAGTTGCTTACTGTTTTCGACAATGAAGCACCACATCAGTCAACAATTTCTCGCTGGTATAGATAATTCAAACGTGGACGGATTAGTCTTTAGCGACGATCCAAGAGCAGTATCACCAAAAACGGCAGTAACTCAGGAAAACGTCGATGCTGTGCGCAAGATCATCAACGAAGGTAGACATGTAACACATCGCCAGATTGAAGCATTATTGGGAATTTCAAAGACCTCAATTCAAAAAATTTGGCATAAAGAATTGTGTGTAAAAAAATTAGTTTCCCGTTGGATACCGCATCTGTTGACCGAAGAACAGAAAGCAGCTAGGGTGAATTGGTGTCAAAAAACTCTAGAACGCTTCAACTCCGGAAACTCTAAAAACGTGCACAACATTGTCAGTGGTGATGAATTTTAAATTTCTTCATACGAGCCAGAAAATAAACGCGTTATCTGTTTGGGTATTCCAAGGTGAATAAAAGTCGATAAAAGTCATCCGTTCTCGAAGTGTCTCTAAAAAGATGGCCGTGACATTTGTGCCGAAAGCAGGTCTTGTAGCAACAATTCCTTTACCAGATCAAAGGACTGTTATTGCCGATTGGTAGAAAACCATTTGTTTGCTACAAGTCATCGCTGAGCTTCGATAAACCAACCCCGAACGACGAATCATACTCCACCAAGACAATACTAGTTCGCACACAGCATGCAAGACAATTGAATTTTTAACCCAACAAAACATCAAATTGTTGGACCATCCTTAGTACAGTCCGGACCTAAGTTCCAACGATTTCCATACCTTTCCGAAAATCAAGAACAGATTGCATGGTCAAAGATTCCAGTCATCAGAAGCAGTCAGGAAGTACAGTCAAAAACAATTTTGACTGTACCAACAAACGGGTGGAACTACTTCCAGAGTTGTGGTAGGAGCGCATACAAAAGTGCATTAATCTTCGTGGAGAATACTTCGAAAACAATGAAGTCTTTAAAAACTACCTAGTGTTTTATTCCAGTTTTATATGCAACACTTAAAAGACAATCCACGTACAAGATTTTGATAGTTCTGTAGCCTATTAATTTTCATTTTATTTCTTTAAAAGTTTTTAAGCACTTTTAAAGCATGTAATTATGTATAGATGTAGACTACCGCTCGTAAGTATTCACCCACACAGATGTTTAGCTACATCTTAAATATTTTATTTTTCTTTTAAATCCAAATAATTTATGTATATTAAAATTATATTTTAAAAGGTGCTCGAAAATATGAATTCATTTCAGCACATTAGTAAAGCATCTATTACGTTTCAGATACATTATTTATCACAAAAGGATTATGCTTTGATAAAAGCATTAATATTTGACAATGATAATAATATTGGAAAAATGTCTTCGATTTATTTCTTGTATTTATTAATTATTTCCCGTGTTGGTATAGTAAACGACTGCTTTCTAAAATGTTTGAAATTCCAAACATGGACTGAGACCCAGTAATTGATTATTATTAACCACAAAAGTAGTATAAATAATGAATCTATTGCTAACTAGCTAACTAAAGTTAGATAGAAGAACAGTAGACTGTAACGTGAAAAAAATTCATCAGACACATTTACGAATTTAAAAAAAGAAGTGAAAGGCCAGAATTATAACAGTAGTAAAAAACTGGTATTATAGCAAGCAAAATAGAAAAAATGTTGATGCCGGAATCGCTCGAAATTCATTGCAGAAACAAACAATCTTATTCCATGAAATAAACATCGCAGCCAGCAAAATCTCTCCCATTATAGAGGACGATTTAGACAAGAAGACTTGCAGTTGTCGTTAATATGCCATACCTACAGTAGATACAAGGAGGAAGATATGTAATAATTTGGAATTATTTCGTTAGCACTTTTATAGGAAATGCATATAAAAGAAAGACGTTAAAAAAAAATTACGAACATATTTGGAAAACCCCACTATTCTCTCAAGGATACGAATTATCAGATAAAATATTATCTTCCGACACAGAAACGCTACCAAACATAGTGCTAAACTTAGAGAGGATTATTTGAAACAGTTTGTGAAAGTGAAATTTTCATAACAGAGTGACTACTGCAAAACACTCGGACTTGAATTCAATCAAATTCTTGTATGACGAATTGTATCGAGTTCTATCGTCTCCAATATGATCCACTCTACAAGAAACCTGGTAGCAAATGGAAGCCCAGAAAAAAAGTATTTAATAAAATGTCGCGATAAAACGACTCAAAAATGCAATTATGTTATTATAAATTTAAGAAAATATAGTTAGAATTTCAATGATGTATATAGGCGGGTAATTTATATGATTTATGTAAGTGGGTAAATACTTACGGGAGAGAGTGTATATGTATTTTTTTTATTTAGTGTAGTAATCATTTTTATTCTGTTAAGGGGTCCGAATCACCATCCAGAGACAATTCGCCAAACAACAATGTTCATGTGCAACAGCAAAGATTGCCACTTAACAAACAAATGTGGAAAGTTCCAAATTACACGAAACAGAAAAATCGTCAAGGATCGACTACACAACCTAAACGCAAAAAAACCCTCAAAAAACCACCACTGAACTGAAAAGGATTAAAAAAATAATTTCGCGAACTTTTTAGAAAAACTGGGGCCTCAGCCATTTCTCCAAAAAATGGAATAACTCATTAATTTTGCAATCGTGTAACGCATAATTTGAAAACTATATTTTATATTAAAAAACGTATTAATTAAGCTAGGAGAAAATCTTGAGGCCTAGCAATTTAGATATTTTAAATGTAATTTTTAAACGGAATCTTTTGTCACTCTGTGTCGGTAAGTGTTTTAGATAAACCGAACAAAGTGGCTTTTTTATGAATTTATTTTGCGCTCGTTTTTTGATATTGAAAAGTTATATATAAATACCTTGCCTCAAAAATCGAAAGATACTGAAAATGACCTATTCTTATGTCGATAACGATATATAATATATATTTCTTTATTGCAAAGAAAATATGTCTACTGACTAAAGATATGTTTACATCTATTTTTTTATTTAAAGATGTTTCATTTTGATTACACAATATATTTTCAGTGCAATATCTTGTCCAACATTGCATGTATTTTTTCATTTTCGTTCCCTTTTTTTCTTCATTATACAATCTTTGAAAAAAAATTAAAGCATATCTTGATCGATATATCATATATTCAGACCATTCTTGATGCATTTTAATTTTAAATACTCATTTTTATAGGTTTTTAATTTACACAGATATATTAAAATTTTAATGTAAGTTGATTCGTTTAGAATTGTGTTTTAGTTTCGATTGTAATTGCAATTTTAAAAAATTATTGATGCAGAATATTTTTTGAGATCATTTTAAATATACTCTTCATTTCAACAAAAATATACCAAACAGGTAAAATAAGGGAATTATTAGAAGTGTTGAAAATTTGTTAAGCTTTATAAATTTGGGTGTAAACATTTTAAAAATGTAAAATTTATAGCTAAAGTATTGGTAATTTAAAAGAGATTAAAAAAATTATAAAAATGTAAAATGTTCAGCCTGTGTAAATTAAAAATATGCTTGTGTTGTTACATTAGGAGTTTTTTTAGTTTTGATATTTGTAAATAATTGTATAAAATAACTAGCTGTAAAGACATGTGATATTAAGAATATTTCCAGTGATCATCATTTTCAAAATGCTTTCAGGGAAATCATTTTCTTTTCAAACAATAATACATAAAGACATAAATAAATTAATATTATCACTACTTAAACTTACGTTACTACTTAGAACTGTATATTTAGCTTTTATGCTTCGATTTTATTATAACTTTTATCTCAATTTTTATGGCAGTTTTAAATTAATTTCAATATTTTTCTTTTTTTGTTGATGTGGAAATTTCTTTTGCGTTCCATTGTACATATATATTTTTGTGTTTAAAACAAATAGTTTATTCCGATCGTTTTAGATCGGCAAATATATGTATATTAAATAAAATGGATGAGAAAAAATAAATAAACTCAAAACAAAAAAACTCAAGATAGATTTTTGAGTTTGCTTAATTGAAACAATGAATTGAAATTATGTTATTTTTTCATAATGTTTATTGTGTATAAAATTTAAAAGTGTTTATAATATCGACATTTTTACATGAAATTGTTGTAGGTTTAAGTATTTATATTAATTTATAGTTTGTAAGGCAGTTTATTTAATTGTCCTATTTATATTGTGTAATCTTATTAAAAAATTATATAAATTTTTTAATAGGAATAGACATTTAAGTCATATTTCAGTACAAATAAAAAAAATGTAAAAATAAGTGAAAACTAAGAAAAAAATCAATAAAGTGCGCCAAGGCTATGTAAAATTGCAAAAAGGATCTTGAAATATATTTTGCATCTTGAGCGCCAATGTGTCTATTTTTTCGCCCCACCCTGCTCGCTATTGAGAATTCTTTAAAGGTTATTATTGAGTTTCCTAAATCAAACATAACATTAATGTTGCATTTTATATATTATATATATAATTTTCAGACCGATATTTATAACATACATTACTACAACACAACACAGTTTTAGTAAACGATCAACAGTAACAAATTTGAGATATTTTTTATTAATATGTCGTACAAATCAGACAATCAAGAACAATTCGATGTAATGTACATTGTTATTCATAAAGCTTTTGATCAAATTTATCATATTTTTTTATTTAAGCAACAGGCTTATCCTTGTTGCTAATTTAGCTCTATAAATCCTATTTGGTACAAAATATCAAACATATTGTGTTTGATATTTATTAATAATATCGCTAATTACGATTCTTGTTCAGCTATTTTCGTCACTTGTGGAATTTAATTCTAATATTTCAACATTTCTACTCCCATTATCGAAGTAGGCTTAAGGACTATTTCTTATTTGACTCATCATAATTGATATTTCATTTGGTTGTATGTGTCTGTCCTAATTTTAATATTCTATGAAATAGTGATAATCTAAATCTACACTAAATAAATTTAAGAACCAGTCCACTACAAATATCACATTATGTCGCATCGTGATAAAAAAAATTCGAGTGAATATATTTAAATAATTGATTGATATTTTATTGATATTTTATGAATAATACTATACAATAACTAAGCTAACTAACCAAAAGTCGGTCAAATAAAAGCTCAGTAAAGACAAAAGCTTGTGAAGGTAACCTCTTATGAAAAACGCTTCAACTTCGAATATAAACATTGTTTAATAATAATATAATAACATAAATACTCTCCAAGCACTAATTAATTACAAATATCTTAATGAACAGGGGTCGATACTGATCTTCACGTAGAAATGTCTATATTATTAATATCCCGCATAAGATTTTTGCTGCTTGTTTCTCGAAACACTGCGATCTTTACAGAAGTTCCTCTGTTGGCCGCTAAATTTCGTAACAATATTCTAAGAATTCCTCTATTTATTTTCCAATTGTATTTTATTAAATTTATTGAACTACAAACCACAACAGCATATTCTATTCCACCATAGTAATCAAATTCTTTTTGTTTACAAAAAACACAGTTACGACAACGGTTTTTAATTTTATTCCGTACTGCTCATATATACTATGGATCAGATGTATACCATTAAACTAACTAAAATATAAACGCAAAAACTAAACTATTAAATACTTTATTAGGTTGGGGGAAGAGCTACGTTTTGAGATTAGTAAAGTAGCAAAAAATAAGTAGTTTTTGAAAGTGTCCATTATTTATTTATAAAAACAGTGTTAGAACTATAATTTTGTCTAAAAACTTTGTGAACAGGATGGTGCTGCATACTTAAAAGAAGTGACAAAAAGATCTGGATCGGTCGTATTTAGGTAAAAATTAAGTTTATTACGTAATTTATTTTTTATTGTCAGCATGGTCGAAAATCCAATTTCATAAAAATATTGTTTAAATAAATTCCAAGGCATTTCATTAACACTTTGAATTTTTATCATAAACAAAAAAAAATGTAATGGAATGTAAATCTAAATGTTTTTTGAATTACTGGTAAATGATCTTAGATATTAAAAATACTCTTGAATCCATTCTTCGCCGTACTAAGAGAGAATTTCAAGAACAAGACATAAAATAACTTTTTGGAGAAAACTGTATTAATTTTTCTAGGTAACCTCCTTTCGGCTTTACACATTTAGCCAAATGCTTTTTAAAATTTTTCACCCTTTAAGAAGTGAGAACTTCTAAACCTTTCAAATATCTATAGCTTCCATAATTTCAGTGTCCAATGAGAATATTTCTGAAATCCATATTATTCGCGCTTAATGTGAACTTTGTTAAATTGTATCGGTGGAAAGCAAGACTAAAAATAACAGCTGGACATATAAACAACGCTCAGTGCATCTAACTGAAAACTATCAGATTCACGAAACTCGATTCATAATTCTAGGTTCAAATAATTTCGCAATGTAATCTGATCCATTACAGAGGCGACATTTGCAAATAATATGTACGTATTTGAAAAACCTGGTGTTTACTATTCCAACTAATATGTGAGATGTTTACTCTTGCCATTATAGTGAAGTGCAATAGCGATTATAACAACTCTTCTTTCCTAGAAACTTAAATGCAAATTTGTGTTGAAGCTTAAGTTTTTTGTAGTGTTCGTGCAACTGCATAATACTCGATGTATTATATTTTACAGAAATTTTTATTGTTACCCATTGTATTTAATAATGGCTAAATTACATGCACTAAATGTTGCAAAAAGAAGCCAAACTGTATTTATAAGTACGGTATTCAAGTCAATTGCTAAAGAAAAATTAAGCGTGTTCTAAAACGTTACAAGAAACCGCCTAGTTACGAAAATTATTTAAAAATGACACACTGACGCAAGAGACAGCCGTACATTAGAAAGAATAGCGAAATTCATCTAGAAAATGAACGTTTAAAAATAGAATCTTTACAGAGTCGTATTGTTCAGTGGAAATCCTATCTTACCGAGGTTGTACAAAAAAAAACCCACTGAATGAACAAGAAATACGCAAATTGGAGCAATAAAAATGTCACAAATTTTCAAATGGAATTCAATCATACTCAATTTGCGTTATAAGTTAGTTGCAATAATGTAGAGACGCTTAAAGCGGGCGGTGGCAAACAAAATGTTAGTCTATTAATAAAAAACTGTCCATAGTAATATGTGCACATTTCATTTCTAACTTCATCTTTTTATTGTTGCACATAAATTTGAAGGGTGCTTAATACATATGCACATTGCTCCTAAACAGTTCATGAAAGGAATCCAAGATGGTTAATCTTGAGGACAAAAATATGTGAAGAATTTAATGTGCAACATAACAAATGTATTTAAGATGAGGTGATTTGATGAAAAGTGATATCCGACTATTGACACATATTTCAGAAAAACTTGGCATTATAACGAACGTGGTTAATTGCGTAATACTTGAAATAATTATTATTTCAACCATTAATTAACCACGTTTGTTATAAACAACTTATTTTTTCCGAGATTTTCAATTCTCCCCTTATCGATACAGCACAACGTAACGGGCATCACCAGTTACGAACAAAATCTCATTTAGATGGTGGAGTTATTTGAAGTGATAGGTTAAGATACAAATTTGAACCAAAATTTATAAAAAATAACATATTCGTTAATATCCATTCTAAAAATACAGTTCATTCTACCGATCTTGAAAATTACCTAAATATTCACCAAATCAAATCATGCAAATGTACCTATAATACATCTTTTCATTCAAATATGAAACGGAAGAGAATTTACCGTACGTACGTCTTTATCACAAACATACGGGTTTTATATACAGAATGTTTTTATTTCAGAAAATGCTCGATAAAACAAATTCACAATACCGATAGATTATTTTCGGCAAGAGATACTAATACTATTTAAATCTGTTTTAAAATATTGAAGTAAATTTACAATTCAGCTACAGAAGAATCAGAAAATAGTGAATATTTTTATGTATCAATATCAATCAATTATAGCATTTATTTTCTTTCCTAGTACACTCTTCCAAATTGTTGATATTAATACTTATTTAGTATAATTGAAAAACAAAAGGCATGTAAATACCTTAATTAAATATAAAATAAGAAGTACCACTAAAAAGTGTTCTGAAACATTATGTATTTTAAGGTTCTACAATCATTCGCCAAGGAAATAAGCTTATACATACAAAATTAATTCTTTCTTGAATAATATGTTACATTGTTATAAACAATATAACATATTATGCAACCCTATATTATAAATTATGTTATAGCATGTTTCGTGAAATTTTCATCTAAAAATTATAATGTCAAAACTACTTACTGTTATATGTGGTATAATTTGATTTATATGAATAAATATAATATTTATTTTGAATTAGTTACCGTTTTGGTTCACCCAAATAAAAATTGATGTGAATTTCAAGATCGGCAAAATGAACATACTTTCAGCAAATAATAGAATGTAAAATGGTAGGAGAGTCATTGATAGGAACAAAGTAAACAATAAGGTGGAATTTCGGAATATAGGAACTTACAAACTGAGAGATAAAACAATATCTGAGAAATTTCAAGATCTGGTAGAACTTAAGATAAAAACAGAGAAAACACTTAAAGTTATTGGTGTGAAAACTGGCAACAGTTCAAAGAAATAATCATAGAGACATGTGGAGAACTTAAGGAAAATAACACTACCAGGCAGCCTGGTGGAGCCCGGAACTCAAACTAGAAATTAAAAGCAAAAAAGATAAATGGAAGGACTACCTCCGAAACAAAACTGAAATTAAATATGCGGCTTTCAAAGAGCAAAGAAGCAAAGTTAATAAAATGATCAAGGAAGAGAAAAGCAAAACCTAGGAACAGTTTGGGGTAAAACTAGAAGCAAACAGTGAGGACAACCAAAAATTATTTTATCGGATAATAAAAAATGTCAGAACAGGCAAATACAACCATCACAGAACAATACTAAACAAGAACGGAGTAATATTAACAGAGGATAAGCAAATTATGGAAAGATGGAAGGAATATTTTCAAGAACTTTTATACAACAAAGGTGATGTAGACGATTGGAACAAAGAGGACGGAGATCAAATAGGAACAGGTATATCCCAAGGAACAATTTTTAAATTTCGCGGAAGTTTTGAGTTGGTAGTAGTAAAAATAAAGGTTAGCTATGATTTCAATTCATTCAAGAAATTAGGAAATAACATGTTTTTAATGCGTACGGTTTTCGTTTTAATTTTGATTTTGAAATATACACCTTAATTATTAATATTCATGCTGTAATAAAATAAAATATAATTTTAGATGTAGTTATTTTTTCCTTGGGCAACTTAAAACACCCGCGAAATTTAAAAATTGTTCCTTGGGATATGAAGAAACACAAGGACAAATCACATATGAAGAGATACTAAGTGCCGTAAATATGTCTAAAAATGGAAAAGCCCCTGGACATGATAAAATAACTGCAGAGATGCTAAAAAACCTAGGAGAAGAGGGTTTAAGATGGCTATGAGAAATTTGCGGAAAAGCACGGTAAAGTGGAACAATACCGGATGACTGGAAAGTAGGACAGATAATACCAATATACAAGAAGAGAAATGCAAAGGACTGTAACAACTATAGAGGATTAACGATTGTAAGTACAGCATCTAAAGTGTATGAGTGAGTATTGGAAAACAGATTGAAGATTTTTACAGAGACAATGCTAGATGAAGCTCAGAGTGCTTTCAGAAAGGGAAGAAGTCCAAATAATCACATCTTCACGATAAATTACATAATAGAGAAAACCTTAATGAGCAAGACAAAAGCATTCTTCGCTTTCATAGACTTAGAAAAAGCATTTGATCGTGTCCCTAGGAAAATAGTATGGAGAATCCTCATGAGAAGAGGAATGGACGACGGATTAATCAAAGCCATAAAAAGTATGTACGCAGAAAATATCAACTATGTAATTAGTAATAACAGAACATCAGGAAGTTTTGTAACTATAGACGGATTAAGACAGGGAGGAGTGCTGAGCCCAGTACTGTCAACATATTCATTGATGAAGTTTTGAAAAATTGCAAAAGCACATTAAAAAACCTAAATATAGGATACAGGTACATGGAGCCAATAGACATCTCTGAATGCGTATATGCGAATGACTTGGTAGTTATGGAAAATAGTGAACAAAGCATCCAAAACAATCTTGAGATATGGAACAACTCATTGTAGGAATATGGAATGAAAATAAACACACACACACACACAATATCGCAAAAAAACTGAAGAGACACTAAACGTATATATTGAAAACAAAAGAATAGAGCAGGTTTCACAACTTAAGAATCTGCCGGTAATAATCGATAGAAATGGTAATCAAGACATGGACATAGCAGAGAGAATTGACAAAGCATCTAAACTCTTCTATTCATTGAGAACTACTGTAATTTGGAATAAAGAAGAAAACCAAGATGACTATTTAAAAAAGATCTACAGGCCAGTTCCAAGTGAAACATGGGTACTCATGAATAGCTTGAAGAGCAAAGTGCAAGCATTAGAAATGAAATACCTCAGAAGCAGTAAGGGCATAACACAGAAAGATAGAAAAAGAAACACAGACATAAGAGAGGAGGTTCTATAATGGAATATAAGGAAGACCAAAAGAACCATGGGAAAAATTAATAGCAAAGGCCATATACAGAAGAGGACAATCAATGTCTGTTGTAAGAGAGATAGCCAAGGATAGGAAGTGGTGGAGAGACTTTGTACATAAGACATAATGTATATTGTAATGTTAACCCCTAAGGTAGATGTGGGACCGATTTTATATATATATATATATATAATGGTAGGTATATGCTCTAAATACTTGAATTTTGGAAATTTGGGTTAAGTCAAGTAACAACGGTCGTCTTTATTATCTAATGCAAATGTCAGTATTCCAGAGTAACATTAAATACAACTGTCAACATGCCGTTTGGCATCACAGAGAAATCATGATTCACTAGAGGTTTTATTTTGAACTCACGTTATTCAATTAGTAGATCTATAAATATCTTAAATTTTTTTAACTGTTTCAAGTAAAAAGGTAATTCTAATGGTTTCAGATTCAGCATCTTGTATGATAAAACCTGGAAATAAACATTTTTATCGGAATTTAGTTCACATTACTTATTTGGCATATAAAGTGAATACGTGCGGAAGAAATACGCAATCAATTTAATAAATAATGTTAAAAAATTGTTAATTGTAAAAGCTTCTCTTAGAAAAATCTATAGAGATAAACTACCTTATATTCTACTATTTCTAGTCTATAACGCAATGGGGTACATGGATATTCATCTTGGACGCATCAAACTACTCAAATATTTTAAAAACAAAATACTTTAACGAATGATTAGCATATTTTGAAGCAAAATCTGTTATTACTCCTATTACAAGAAAGCTTAAAAGCAATCATTACTAGAAACACTAAAAAGGATACGTTCCTTGGACAAGAATACCACTAAAATAAGTAGCGTTATGGAAAATTTAGTTAAAATGAAATCTGATTATATTTGAAAATAATCAAGCTTAAATATTATTGATACAGTTAGCCTAATTTTTAGAGAAAATTCTCTCATGGAATTGAATTTCATCAAAAAATAATTGCCTCATTAGAAATTCTCGTCCCACTTTAATAAATGTAAGAGCTTTGTTTATATCTACATTTTCGGTTATAAATGTTAATTACGATGATACTGAGTTTTGATAAATGTTAATAAAAGAAATTATTTTGTTTTCTTTTCCAATATTGAAAATATTAACAATAATTAATTTTAGTAGGTATATATAGTGTAACAATATTGGATATATAATCTAAAATAGAATTCAAAAAAAGTAAATCTCAAAACGAATATGGAGCAAGTTGCTCTTACATTTCATTCATAATGGATTAATAAAGTTGGGATACTGCAATCTAATATAGGAAAGAAGGTACAAAATAGTCATTCTTGGAATTCCTTTAAATTAATTTCCTGGATGAAGCCATTTATCATATAAAAGTGCAGTAATGGGGTTGCATATATATTCAATCCCTTGAATGTAAGTAGTCTGTAAACTATAAAAATTAAACAAAATGTATATTGAAAGCCAATTAATCTTACAAAAAAAAGAATAAATTATCACAAATCCAATCTTTGTACTACTAGAAAAATTACTTCCAAAACTTGAGAAGAAAAATCTGTATTGATAAAAATCAAACTACTTGAAAAAGTTTATAAATATATATTTGTATATTTTTTTAAAGGTAAGAAATATATTGTAATTTAAAAAACTCTGAAGCTAATAATTATTATAAATTTATACACTTATATACAAGATATTTCAATACCTGATATACAAAAGATGGTTGTTTATTTACATTCTGTCCGATAATCTAGAAGTAATATTTCGGAGATGACCATATACTTTTGATGGTGCAGATCCTAGTATTAAATTACAAATTGCTCTCCTAGCTAATTGAATATTTTGAAAGCTTCCTAATATATGAATTTTAGTATCAGCTAACACTATTCTAGTTTTTGTGGCATTCTCTATTGTAAATTTTGTTCGACCACCTTTTCCAGCCAATCGACCAATAGCTCTTGATTGGTGATCTCCTTTTAAAGTTTTTACATCCTTAATTTCAAAACTCTCAACAAATAAATCATCTAATCTCAATAATGCCAATGCATCCTCTACTTCAAAACCATATACAAATGCCTGCAAAATGTTTTACTTGTATTATTTAAAAGTTAAATATATTTCTTACCTTAACAAAATCTGCAGCTTTTTGTAAATTAGAAATATCCTTTGTTTCGTCACAAGTACGAATTTCTACATTACGTGTTTTTAAGTTAAATCTTATTTGTAATTGAAGGTGTTCTACAATGGGTGTGAAAATCTTTAACCAATTTTCTTTTAAAGGTGTATATCTATGACTAGGTACAGGTACTTTTCTCATATTTTCAGATGATTTGCGACGTTTATTAGTAGTAGGACGGTTTATTGTGGAACCTTCAACTCCATTCTGAATTTCTACTTCCATTTCGTTGTCTGTAGAATTCATTTTTCTTTTCACTGTTTTCTTTTTTTGATACGCCGTGGTATCAATATTAACATTACTAGTATCTATATCCATAGCCGTGAATAAACATAAACTTAGAAAATAACCAAACACAATTTACTGATTAAAATGTTTTCTTGACTCCACATGCAGCACACGTCAAAAAAAAGAGAGGTTAAGATCACAATATAACTATAAATAACGAATCCGGTGGGAGAAATTCCTATTCAGAATTTTGACACTCCCACCAAATGGCGAAGCGAATGAAAAGCGCCCTCTACCACTTAAGCGCATATAATAAAAAATAATATTGATAATTGAAAATAGGAATAGGGAATTGTTCTCCATTACAAATTTATTATTTGTAAGTATACAATATATTTAAAAACATATTTTATATTTGCCAATATAAAAAATATGGGATAAATAAGGCTATTTGATATGTGCAGTGTTTACGTTTTATGGTTTTGTTTTTGAGTATAATTAAAGAATTAAGTGCAAAGTTAAATATATATATATATATCAAATAGATATGCATTCATAAGTAAAAACAAAATATAGACATATTAAAAAATATATTCTGCAAAATCAAATTATTGTCACACTTTAGATATTTAATATGAATAACATACAGTTACACATAATATAAGTATAATAACTTTTATTTTGCAATTTATTGTTATTAAATATATAGAGAAAAGAATTAAATACATCATAACTTTTCATTATAGCAAATTGTTACACATAAGTTTCTCATCTTTCGACTGAACTTTAATTATTTGTATATTGACATTCATAAGATAAGTTATCTAGAAATTCTTCTTCTTAATCAATTGTTACTGTCAGACAAGATTTTGTTCTTACTGTTTTTAGTTAAAACATAGGTCAATTGTCCCTAACTTATGTGGAACAATGTATATGCAGTACACTGAAGTTTATATTTTTTTGAACAAAATTTTTCACTAAGGTTAAATTTTTATATATTTTGACTTCGTTTGTAAATATTCTTTCATAAGGTTTTTACGTTTAAAAGTAGAAACTTGTCTTTCAATAAATTTTAAAACTTTTTGGTTTACACTGTTTTTAATTTATTTTAATGGACGGGAATATGTGATTTTTGTTACCTCCTATCAACCTTTTGTGATAGCAATCGTTTTTGCTTATTCTTCTATAAATCTTCTTCGCACAAACTTCAAAAGCTTCTTTGACCTCGATGTTAATTGTGTTACTTCTAAAAATTTAATATAGCAAATTTTAATATAATCGATCCAAACCAATGACATTTAATTATTGTACATTTATTTTTAATACATTGATAATTCTGACATCCTAATTTGCTTAATTCAATTTCGTACATATCTTTCACAAGTTTTTCGCAAATATATCACTTGAGAAAAACAGTTTCACTATTTATAATTGAAATATAGTTAATTTGAAAGATATGTGAAAGAATCATCTTTCACCAAATCAAACACATAATAATGATGTAAAACTTAGTTAACAGACAGAACAAACAGAGTTATTTACTCTGAATTTTTTTTGGAGTCCGCGCCCGTCGCACTGCTTGCTAGTGCATTGAAGAATATATGATGAGATGAGCCTGGACTCTAGCTACGATTTATCAAGCGTTATCGGTGTGCCGAGATATCTTCGGCCACCGGTACTACAAATTCCGGCAGAATTCCTTTGCCATACAAAAGGTACTCAGAGACCGAGATGGAGACAGCAGATATTGAAGACTCCTGCTTCGCATCTAAGCAGAGTTACGGTCGTCAGCGACGAGGAAGGATTCACAAAGCAAAGGCGGAGTAAAAGACAAAGGAGGACTTCGTTGGAGGGGGTAAATCCTCCTTCATCGAGTGTAGAAGATAAGAAGAAGGAGAAATAAGAATCAAGAGTGAAGGATAGAAGTGCCCAGTCACAATTCGCAACAAGGATTAATGGTATAGTATTTCTCATAAATTTGTAACCATAAAAATTTACTTTTGCAGTGCTAGAGATATCTCTGATTGTATAAGATTGAAACTATCTAGAGAAAGGCGATTATAGAAGAATGTTCGCCTTCCTTAGATGAGGAAAAATTAGAATACTATACATTACAGCTGCCTCAGGATAGGCAGCTGAAAGTGGTGATCCGGGGAATACCGTCGGTGATCCAGGTGGAGAAGATTTTTAAAGATTTAAAGGAAATCCAGGATTTCGAAGTTTGCAAGGTCACGAGGATGAAGAGGATTCGCGAGATGATATTTATGGTGCTGGTTCATCTCGTGAAGTCGGATCAAAGTAAGAATATCTACAACATAATTGAAGTGCTAAAACTGAAGGTGACTGTTGAGTCACTTTTCACACGAGTCCTGGCAACGCAATGTTTTTACTGACAGAAATTTTGGCACAGCCAGCGCATGTGTCAGATAGCGCCACCCTGCGCGAAATGAACCCAAATCCATCAAAGCTATGAATGCAAGAAGTTGAGGAACATGCCGGCGGTGTGTTGTAACTATTGTCGGTTGGGGGCACACGGCCAGTTACAGCCTGTGCCCCCGCAACCCGGCGGTGAGGACAAACTAAACATATGAGGACACTGAAAAAGTATTAACAACAATGGCAGCAGGAACAGCGGCAGGCAAGTATAACTCGAATGAAGTTGTAAAAAAGAATAAACCTATGATGACGACAACAGCGCCCACAACTCTCATCCAGGATATAAAGATGATAACCAAAGTCGTCGCCAAAAAGAAATCTTCTGTGAAGGCGGCAGCGGCGGTGACAACTACAACAGCAACAGCTCCGACAGTTAAGAATAGGAAGAAGATCAAGGAGAAATTGCAACAGCCTGGGACAAGTAAGTTAAATTTTTAAAAATCATAGGTACCTCCTCTACTGAGGAGTTCGGTGACAGGTGTGCCAGCTCCTTTTTAGAAAACATCGCTGGTTCGGTATCATTTGTTTTGTATAGATTCTAGCCTGCTGAACACACGCACAGCACGGAAGATGTAATACCGATTATTCAGTTTCACACCGGAGATCTGCCAACTGTTCAACGTCTCACACGGATAGTTGTGATAGTGGTGTTAATAAATGAAACGTACTTGCTTGCGCGCGTCTCGCTCTATATTCCGGGCTATCTTTATCGGAATGACTGCCTCTTAGGCAGAGGAGAAGGGACAAACATTTTTATGCGTTCTAGTATACACTCCGCGCAACATGAATAGGACCAACTGCATATATGACATTTGTAGTTGGTATAAACATGGTAGCGCGCTGGAATTGTTATTTTCGAAAATAAGAGGGTTGATAAAAAGATGTATGTAGGTACCAAATATAATTTTTGTAAAAGTCAGTGTAAATGTACGTTACTAATGACAATAAGTAGAGTAATTAAACGCCACTTGAATACGACCAATCTACAAAATAAAAGATTCGTTTGCAATAACAAAATACTTTATTGTTCAATAATGAGTACTTTTGCCATTATTTCTTATAACCTCAAATAGTCGGGATGGAATGCAATTATACAGGGTTCTCAAGTAGTCAACGGGAAGTTCCGCCCAACTTCGTTTCAGCGCCTGCTCTAGTTCGTCAGCGCAACTGAATTGGGTAGCATTGGAGTACAATTTACGCGACAACCATCCCTAAACATTTTCTATGATGTTCAGGTCGGGGAGAGCGATGGCCAATCGAGAACCTCCATGCCTTGTTCTTGAAACCAGCGTCGAACAATGCGCGCGGTGTGAATACTGGCATTATCCTGTTGGAAAATAAATGGCCCACCTGCCATAACGTTGGAAAATTTGTCTTTCACCTGTTGCAGCAGCTGGACGTACTTTTCCGAATTCTGTCTGCCCTTCACTATTACTAAATCAACAGGTCCGTTATAGGAAACAGCTCCCCATACCATGACTGAACCAACATCGACTCGCCTTCGTGACTGAATAACTTCATCTTTACGTAAATCGTGGAAATAATAAGAAAACCCATCCGGGCCATCTAAATTAAACTTCTCGTCACTGAAAATAACAGTTTGCCATTCTCTTGTCCACCTCATTTTTGCTTGAGCAAACTGAAGACGTGCAATGCGCTGAAATTCCCTTAAAGGAGGCCGTCGTTTAATTTTCAAACGTTTTAAATGCGGACAGGTCTTCAGTAACTTCTGTACAGTTCTTACCGATGCATTCGTTCCAACGTTATTCGCGATTTGTCTTGCCGTTAATGCCGAATTCGATGCTTCGCGTAATATGGCTCGACGTTCTCTCTTAGTTGTAACGGATGTTGTTCGCCCTTTAAAACGTTTTCCATAATTCTCGGGATCCCTAATAAAATTGTTCACAACCTGGTGTGATTGACTTATTTTCTTTGCAGTAGCCCTTGAGGAATACCCTTCTTGATGGAACGCTTTAATTTTTCCAATTTCTTCCATACTTAAGCACTTCTGTCGTCCCATCGTTGCACAATACCCTTAATTACAGATGTTTGTTTATCCGGATACACGTTGTAACTCGACACTCATCCGGTAGCTTACTATTAAATACTGGTCGTATCCAACCGGCGCGGTGCATTTTATATGTATGTGGTACTTACGTCACCCAATGCATAACGTTAGGCACTATTGCGCAATAATGCGTATTATTTGCCATATCATACCATTACAAACTTGCATTGTATTTTTAGTAAATGAATTGTTTTTCAAACCACCGAAAGCTTGCAACAAATCGGGTGGTCCTATTCATGTTGCGCGGAGTGTACTACACCATCAGTACTTCGTGCCTATTTTGCCGGGCATGGAGACGACAGCTGTCCTGGTGGAGACTTTTCGGGGTCTCTTGCGGATCTTTTCGATCTACAAGAGACCTTCGACAACATTACCTGCTGATGATTTGGATCAACTCCTATCGGGTAACGTACAGACATTATTGGCGGGCGATTTCAATTCCAAACTTCCAGTTTGGAATTCTTGTTCGACGAATAGAAGCGATAGAGTGTTCTATCAATATATGTTGTGTAGAAATGTCGTAGTTGACGGTCAGGTTGAGCCCACTATAAATATTGCAGTCAGCAAGCCGGATGGTATTAGACATCATGTTCGCAAAAAACCTACGTTTTACACATTCGGTCGGCGCTCTGGTCGAGCTGGACTCCAATCGTGATCTTATATTGATAGAATTGTTGGGTGGAAGTCTGACGCAGTCCGAGGAGTTTGTGACGATCAGGTCGCGTTGGAGTGTCTTGAATTATTTAACTGTGAATTTGGAAGCGATAACTTTTTTAAATTCAATTGTTAACGTTGAAAATGAAGTGGATGGCTTCATAAATCGCATTCATACGAGGTCGTTGACATCCAACCGTGTCCCGAAGAGGAGACCTAGCGGATCTCTTCCAGGAGACACTTGATTCGAACATACAATCGCATCAGGCGTGAATATGCTCGCAGATTTGATCCGGAACACCGTAAGATGTTTAATAAACTGTGTGTCGGGACAAGGTATGCCTTATTCAATTACAAGAACTAGGCATGAATCGCCTGACGCAGAGGCTTCGCGGAATACTTCAAGTCATGCTTCACACCGATGATGCAAGATTTAGACCTACATCACGTGGAGAAAGTGACGCTCAGGTGGAAGAATATTTAGACGAGAGTACGAACGCGGTTATACGACTCGCCTCTTTATCGGAATTTAAAGTTTTAATAAGAGATTTGGATCATAAAAAGGCCTCCGGTCAGGACCATATCGCAAACACGGCTCTGAGGGCCCTCCCCAGGATGGGCCTGATGACCTTATTGAACATTGTCAATGCCTCTTTCAGATTACATTATTACCTGGAAGCATGGAAGCAGGCCCGCGTGATCATGATTCGGAATAAGGCTGAAAACTCAGTCTTTTCCGCAAAATTACCAGCACATTAGCCTTCTTCCGTCTTTAGGCAAGATATACGAGCGACTAATTCTCGCTCGTATTGAAAATGAGGTGAACGAACGGAACCCGATACCAAACGAATAGTTTAGTTTTCGGCGTCTTCACTCATCTACAAATCAACTACATCGTCTTGTGGATCAGATCACGTCGGGTTTCAAACTCCAATTAGTGACAGGAGCTGTATTGTTCGATGTAGCGAAGGCCTCTAACCGGGTCTGGCACAATAGCCTTTTGTTCAAATTAATTCTCCCGAACATTTCAAAATCTTTAGTAAAATTACAGGCTTTTTTCCTGAAAGACAGATCGTTTTCTGTCTTTCTGGATCCACGTCATCTTGCATTTACTCACCTTCTCGACACCGGTTTGTCGTTCTTCGCTGATGACACGTTTGTATTTGCAAGGTCGGACTCTATCGACTTGATCGTGGATCGCTTGCAGTCTGCGATCGACTCCCTCGAAAAGTGGTTCGCAAAGTTGTGCATGTCTATCAATCCTGATAAAAGTTCAGCCATCGTGTTTGTGAAGCTTACTCGACGTTGATCACAGCGATGTCTCTCCATGTTCGATGGCGAAATTCAGTGAAAAAATCAGGTTAAATAACTGGGTTTGACGCTAGATTTGCGACTGACGTGGGAACCGTATATAATAACATTGAATCATATCTCCGGTGTTCTGAATCATTTACATTGCATGCTGAACTCTTAGAGTGGGTTGAATCTACGACCGAAATTGTCGGTCGTGAGTATGGGGCCATACAGCCCCCACTAGCATGCATTACCTTCAGACGCGACAAAACACGATACTGAGACTTATCACGAGTGTGCCGTGGTATGTTAGAAACTCCACGCTTCACAGAGACCTAAAAATCCTTTATTTCACCGGCCTGTCTCTCTAAAATTAACCATAAAAATTACACCATTTTGTAACTGTGCTAAATTGAAATACGGTTTTAATATGAAGCTTAAGGAAAACAGTATTTTTTACGAAAATCATTTTGAATTGACACCTTAAACGAAAATAATACCTTTAATATTAATAAGTGATTAAAAATAAATATGTTAAATATTCAAAATAGAAAAACACTAAAAATTTTAAATAATAATGATGCTATTATTATCGTCTGTATCACGAAGATATAGACTAATAAATATGCATGATCAACACGCGATAGTTTTCTGATTGTTAAACACATATGAACATTACGAAGTTGAAGCCTTGTCTACACAGAAGCGCTACATATGTTGCAGCTGAGTTTGTTTTGAACAAGTTTGAGGTTATATTATAGTTTCTGTTATATCTTTATTTGGTTGTTACTAGCGTTTATAATTTGTAATGGTCTTTCTCAAGACATTGAAAAGTATAGAAAAGTGTTGGTAAGTAGTAAAGAAAAACATCTAAAATTTGTAGAAGGATATTATGTTGTAGTTTTAGAGAACATGCATTTTTTATATATAATCGTATGGATGCCGGAGTCACCATTAAGACAGCGGAAGAGAAGATATTTTAACATGACTGATAAGCAATCGATATTGAATATATTCAAAATATATAAACTACAGTACCAGAATTGCACCAAAACACAAGCTGTTCAGTCAACTGTCGAAACAGGTGGTTACATTGTTGTAGAATTAAAGTAAATGCTTATATTTATTTAAAAATGTTTATTTTTACAGGAATATCTAGAGCTAGTGTATATAATATTCTACAAGAGCACACTAAATAAGAATTTCAAGAGCCAAAGTTTGATAAAAGAAAGAGAGCTATATTCGATCATGTAAGATAAGAGATACAGTCCTTTAATTTTTCTTTAAAAATGAGATTCCTACATTAAATACGATTTTGGCGGCAGTAAAGAGCATACCGAAATTTTCAAGGCAATATTATATATATATATATATGTATATATATAATAATATTACTTACGAAGTCGTCGATACCTTGACATTTGATATGGCATCACCCTTAATTGATCTATTGATTACAAAGGTTACGGTTGAGGCTCAGTTTTATTACTACTTAGTCTTGGTTTATATTCCTCCTGGCCTGGACTGCGAATCTTTAGAAAATTTTTTTGATTTACTTGAGGTCTTCGTCTCGGATAGGCATGTGGTCTTGGTCGGTGATTTCAATTTTCCTCATCTTGCTTTTGATGAGGGTTCTTACGATCCAAAGCTTAGTTTATTTATGTCTTTTGTGGGATCTATGGGTCTGCGCCAGTTTAATAATGTTCTTAATTCGAATGATAGAACGCTCGACCTGGTTCTGTCTAATATTACGAGCAACATTGAGGTTCTACACGATTCACTGCCGCTTCTTCCTGAGGACGCTCATCATCCTGCCTTGGATATTACTTTACCTAATGCTAAGTCATCCAAACCAACCATTTTCCCTACCAATAATAACATTAGGTACAACTTTCGCAGGGCTGACTTCCAGCAGCTCTATCTTGACTTTTCTGCGTCGGATTGGTCCTTCCTGGATGGCTGGGGGAGTGTGGGCGAGACTCTTCGGGCTTTCTACAGTAGGGTGTATGGTATATTGGATTGTTCTGTCCCTAAGTCTCGTTCTGTTCGTGGTCATCATCATCCTCCTTGGTTCTCTTCTACTATTGTTACACTCTCTATATATAATAATTTTTTATATCGTTTTTAAGATTAATTTATTTAATTTAAAATACAATTCGATCTTGAATTCCTAAATTATTATACTGTCATTAATTGTCCGGTACTCGTATATATATTCAGATGCAGAGTCCTTTGTGTTAGTCACGTACAAATGGTCAAGGCTGCAATAAACACCGAAATCAGGTACCAAACCCTGCACTTGAAGTTACCAACTTTTCACTGAATTCGATATCAATTTAGTTATATTGATTTCTAATGCAATTCGCGATTCAAATACCAATCCCGATTTGGTATTTCTTTTACACAGAATACACGTCTACTATTCTGTGTAGATAATTTGCTTAATGCTTATATTGAAATTAAGATCACAATTTTAATATCTGCTAATTTGCTTCCTGTCCTTGTTGTTTGCTATTGGTTAATTCAAACGTGACCAATACCCCCTCAGTTATGGGGTCGGTTCCTTATAAAGCCATAGCCGTAAGAGAACAACTCTCTTCGCTTTGCTATCATCATCCAGACGACACGCGTCTTTCACGTGTTTGTGCCGCGAACCTTTATTCGCGCTTCTTGTGACTTCGTATTTAATTTCGCGTACGCGAAAAATACACAGCTTCCTGATCCAGGATATATACATATACGCAAACACGGAAGTACAAGTATTTTAATCTAACTCTTTGTATATTTTATTAACCAGCTAAATATCGTTAGACTTATCTTTTATTACAGCTTTGCGACGACGTTTATCATATTTTATTTGTTGCTCTCATTCTTGTTAACTATTTCTATTTAACACATTCAAGCTTTAAGAATTAATTTAACTTGTGAATAAAATTTTAAAGGCATTCCTGTCGTTTTATTCCACTAATAATCTTTCTTTCAGCTTAGCACACGTCCTGGACTTTTGATGCTCATTGTACACAACTACTAATTATTAACTCCTCACATTACATTCAATTATATTACTTTCTTTTCTTTTATTTGCATTTATTACAGTGCTTTAGCTAGCCGAAACACGCGCTCGTAATAAATTGACTAACCAACGCGTGCAGATAAATATTCTCTATTAAATAATATCCCTATTATTATTTATTAAAACGAAGGAGGTAATAAATTGTCTCAATCATCCACCTTACATTAACATTGAAGTAACCTTCATATATTCATTCTCATTTATTTTCTCGTTAATTAAAAAGGAGGAGGTAATACTATCAAAAGGAACCTTAAATTGAAGTCGTACTATCACAAAAAGTGGAAGTCCACGCGGCATGATTACTACCGGGTGGAGTTCCAGCGATTGCGTGGGTTGGTTAGAAGGGATATTGGTTTGGCCTATGAGTCGTACCTTCGCAGGACGGAGTGTAGCCTGATCGAGGATCCACAATCCTTTTGGCAGTTTATTCGAATCAGACAGGGTGTTCCCAGAATACCTGGCAAACTTCATGATACTGCTAATGAGTATACTCACCCAGAGGATATTGTTAACGCATTCGCTACGGCCTTTTCTGGAACTTTCCTGCCTGCATCTACTGATTCTGCACTGCCTGATTTGGTGTCTGGTCTTCCTCCTCTGAGTATATTATCTTTCTCTCCGGCTGAGGTTGCCCAGAGTATTAAAAGGTTAAAAAATAAGTGGACCGCTGGGGAAGATGGCATTCCCTGTTTTCTGGTGAGGGACTGTGCCCATGTTTTGGCCGTTCCATTGTGCAAAATTTTTAATCAGGCCATCCGCGAGTCCGTGTTTCCGGATGTCTGGAAGGTCGCTAGGATATCACCTGTATTCAAGAGGGGGGACAAGTCTGATGTCTGGAATTATAGACCTGTCGCAGTGATCTCCACTTTTGCTAAAATATTTGAAATGCTGCTCTATAGGCGTATGTCTGCTGGCACCAGACCACATCTGTCCATCGCACAGCATGGCTTTATGACTCAACGGTCTACTACAACTAACTTGGCCATTATATCCCAGGAGATCGCTCAATCTCTCGATGCTGATAGTCAATTGGACGTCATTTATACGGACTTTTCCCGTGCGTTTGACTTAATTGATCATCGACTTCTGCTGTGTAGACTGAGTTCCTTTGGTATCGGTGGATCGCTGTTGAAGCTGTTCCAATCGTATTTGAGCAATAGAATGAATTATGTTTATTACAATGGGTTTAAGTCTCGGTTCTTTCATTCTTCCTCCGGTGTTCCACAGGGGTCTAACCTTGGACCACTTTTGTTTAATATTTTTGTGGATGACTTGATTAGGTCTATCGACTGCCCGGTCTTGGCTTACGCCGATGATATTAAAATTTTTCATCGAATTGACTCGCTGTCCGACGTTGATTTGTTGCAGGCCAATGTCAGCAAAATCTATAACTGGTCCTTGTGTAACCGCTTAAGTTTAAACATTGAGAAGTGCTTCCTAGTGTCTTACTCTAGAAGGATTTCTAGAATAGAATCCTGTTACTCAATTGGCGGCGTTACGATTTCTCGTAAGTCCTCGATCAGAGATCTTAGGGTAATATTTGACGAGAAATTTACTTTCTCCGATCATGTTCTTGGTGTGACGGCTGCGGCTTCCAGATCTCTCGGTTTTATAATTCGAACATGCCGATACTTTCATAATATGGACACTTTGAAGACTCTTTTCTTTGCTCATGTTATTTCCAAACTGGAATATGCATCTATAGTCTGGTACCCCATCTACAAATCTCAAACTAGCCTCCTGGAACAGATACAGCGCAAATTTCTGAAATACCTCTCATTTAAATGTGATGGTCGATATCCTGCCCGTGGAGTGAATTACAACGAGTTGTTGGAGCGACATGTCTGATAGGAGAAAAACTCTTAGCGCTTCATTTATGCAGAGTGTCGTTACTGGGAGTGTTGATACGCCGGATTTACCGTCGCGTGTTTATTTCATTGTTCCACGCCTGGGATCTAGGACAAATCAACTAATTTATGTCCCTACGGCAAGGACCAATATTTTGCTGAAGGCCCCTTTGGTTCATTCGGCGGTGAATTTCAACAATCTGCAGTACGATTTGCTGTGACCACTATTTGTATGAATATATTTTGTTTTAAGATACATATTTCATTTTCACAATGTAACTATGGTTTAATTTTTTTTTTTTGTATTTCTTTGTTTGTTACCCGTTTTGGAGTAATAATCTCTGTTGGGTAACTTAATAAATTATTATTATTATTATTATTATAGGTTATTGAAAGAGATAAATTTTCGGTGAAATATTTAATACATTACTGTGTGCAATTTTTGCCTACCTTTACTTTTAGTTGTAAGAAGAGAGCTTGGAATAGCTATTTAAAAGAGATAGATGAGATAATTATATAGAGAAGATAATATTTGTCTAGACTAAAGCGATTTATAACGGAAAATAGTAAAATTTTAGAATTTAGAAGAATTTGTCATAAATATGGGAGAGCCTAGTATCACCAATAAGTCTTCTAATGAATAGACATTTATTTATATTTACATTATGATTGTGTAGAGAGGAATGAATTAAGATATATTAATAAATTTAATTTTGGAATGAAAATTGTAGATGTACCTACATGTATTTATTTTGAAATAAAAGATATTACAATTGTTTTAAACTTTAGAAATATAATTCAACTAAAAATGAAGTAACTATTATACATGTTAAGTGCAATCACAAATAAATTCTTGTCCACAGTTCCTTCCATTTATTTTTATTTATTGTAATATTACAATTATATTTAGCTTGAGAGCTTAGAATTTACTTAAAAATAAACCAATATACATGCCATGTGTTCTCCAAATAAATTCTTCAATACGATAGCAAAATCTTTTTTAAATTTGAAAGAATTAGTTTAATAATTCGTTTTATATATGGAATTGAAAAAAAATAATTCAATGTACATTTTATTAACAAGATTAATTCAAAATAATCTGTATTCATTTTCAATTTTAATATAAAGTAAGCCAGTTAAATTTTCACTATTATTATTATTATAACAACTTTCTTTGAGGTCCGATTTTTTTATTATAGGTAAATAAATAATACAACGATTGTGTAAGTGTAAATCAGACTTTCGTAGCTATTTTATGTCAAAAATATTCACGTTATATAGTCGTGAGTAGCTCATGGTACAAAGTATAGTACCTACTGTCTGGGAACCATAAAACACTTTAAAATAAATTTATTTACATATACCAAATTGTACAAACTTATTGGCTAAACCATAGAGTAAGTAAAGCGTGTTGAATTAAAAGAAAAAGCGAATAGTCACTCTCGGATTGAAGCAAATTGTTATTAGGCGCCATCTTGGTTTACATATGGAATTAATGTCGAATTTACCACCAGTTAATCCATATCCCAAGGAACAATTTTTAAATTTCGCGGGTGTTTTAAGTTGCCCAAGGAAAAAATAACTACATCTAAAATTATATTTTACTTTATTACAGCATGAATATTAATAATTAAGGTGTATATTTCAAAATCAAAATTAAAACGAAAACCGTACGCATTAAAAACATGTTATTTCCTAATTTCTTGAATGAATTGAAATCATAGCTAACCTTTATTTTTACTACTACCAACTCAAAACTTCCGCGAAATTTAAAAATTGTTCCTCGGGATATATTTAATTATTATCGAGTATATATTGATTAATAATAATTACAAATTTATGTTACTAACTGCAAGTTTGCAATGTCATCTATAACAGCAAATAAAGTTAAATTTAAAATAGATAAAAAATAACAGCAAGTTATATAAATTTATATTATCAATCAAAATATACTTAACAATAAATAAATATTCTGATACAAACATTTACTAAGAGTTCAAAATAAGTAATGAAAAATACATTCGCCTTTCCAAGAATAATTATATACATAGTCACAAACAATAATATTTAATTAATATGTACTAATCAATTAAGGTTAATATAACTCCTTTCCAAAATAATTTTTGTGTTATACGTATATTAACCTTAATTGATTAATTTAATCATCCACAGTCTTCATCAAAATTTACCTTTAATATGTACTATACCTTGTCTCAGAATAAGGAGTGTTTCAAATATTGCGCCAAAATAGTACACATTTTAGTTTTTGAACAGGCAAGTTTAATATGGAGAAATGAATGCCAGATATCAGCCATTTTTCATAACCTGTAAACGTTTAATTACATTTTTGCATTATTTTATTTTAATAATATTTAATCTTAATTTTGGATAGTACATATTAATCCAAAAAATAACGTTTGTTCAATCATACTTCTATTAATATGAATTTTTTTCATTTATTTTTATATAATAAAGAAAAAGATTAATATTGTTGATAAGCTACTACTTCACAACTGTTTATGTTTCATTTTTATGGTAAGTTACATTTTTAAGCTATGTGTTCCGCATTTTAGCGGGATATTTGAATCACTCCTTCTAATTCTGAAACAAGGTATATACAATACATAAAAATGTCAACGTGAAATACATTAAAGTTTTGGAATTGTACAAATATTAAACGTGGTACTAATTTTAGCCAACCAAACAATAATAATGTTCATATAATCAGTTATTACTTTTCTTATTTAGCCAAATATAATGTATTTGATAGTTCTGTTAGTTAGTTAAGTGGTTAATCGGTTTGCATTTTTCGACAGGCAAAGAATGCTAAGAGCATAGAAAGGATGTAACTCGTTGGCATCTTTGATGTTGCGATACATCGTTTTCATCACTTTGACGCCATTTTCAAAACATGTTCAGCGCCAATTTTAATTTAATGCACCAATATTACAATTCCTGACATGCAATATAATTCACTATTAATTGAGTCTGAATGAATCATTTTAATTGTGAAATGTTACAATTATCAATAGGTATGCACTCATTAATAATAAAAAATTATGTATCTTCTATGGCTAATATCCATAGGTACAAAATAATACATGTGGACTAACACATACTATACAAATAAAAATGAAACACGAATGGAAGAAATTGTATCATATAGTATGTACAAAGTAATTTTGCCCATCAATATAAATTGACATAAAATGAAAACATACATGATACAATTAAATTTTGTTGATTTTAGTAAATTTTAGTTATGTTTCTGATATTGATGTTTGTTTATTGTTTTTTTATATGTATATTTGATAAAATGTCTTCATCTCTTCAAAACCATTTTTCATTATCAGTGTATATTACAAGTCTTTATAATCGCTATTTGCATTATAGAGTGTAAGTAAATATGAAATATAAAATACAATATTGAATAAGTTTGTAATACCATTCAAAAATTGCGGCATATATAGACATTATGTCATTTCCCATACGAGCGGTAAGGACAATCTTTTAGAATCTCTATAAAAAAAGAACAATAAAATAATAAATAAACTTTGTGGACTGTACTTCTTTATTTTTTATTAAACAATTAGCGCACTCACCTTGTGTTTAGACAATTCGTTCCTATTCATATCGCACTGACGGGAATTCCAAATTTAGTGTAATACTCAACATACCGCCCACATTGACAATACAAAGTAGTTCAACAAAGGTGTTATATCTATAACAAATTTATAATATTTACATAATGCATAAATAGAAATGATTGGTTGGTCACTATATTAGTTTATTTAATCGTCCTCAATTGGCAAAATACACAACTTGTTAACAGGGCGCTTCATTGTAGTCGTCGAAACTTGTATGTTCACTACTCTAGTGATGCCATCTTTTCCTCGATGGAGCGCTGTAACACGCCCTAGAGTCCAGCGCAGTGGGGTTGGATATTTGTTTTTTGCAACTAAGTCGTCTATCTTGATAGGGTTCGCTAATAGATACTTCCACTTGGCTCCAGCTTGAACTTCAGTTAGGCACTACTTATGCCAACGGCGCCAGAAGTGTTTCATCGTCTAGTGTAATTTCTAGAATTTCTTGAAACTGCATGCCTTGTAATCGATCAGGCATGGCTCAGGAAGAGCCTATTACACTCTCTATATATAATAATTTCTTATATCGTTTTTAAGATTAATTTATTCAATTTAAAATACAATTCGATCTTGAATTCCTAAATTATTATACTGTCATTATTTGTCCGGTCCTCGTATATATATTCAGATGCAGAGTCCTTTTGTGTTAGTCACGTACAAATGGTCAAGGCTGCAATAAACACTGAAATCAGGTACCAAAGACTGTACTTGAAGTTACCAACTTTTCACTGACTCATATTCGATATCAATTCAGTTATATTGTTTTCTAAATGCAATTCGCGATTCAAATATAAAAAAATACCAATCCGATTTTCTTTCTTTTACACAGATTACACGTCTACTATTCTGTGTAGATAATTTGCTTAATGCTTATATTGAAATTAAAATCACAATTTTAATGTATGCTAATTTGTTTCCCGCCAAGTGGTAGCGTGCCTGTCCTTGTTTGCTATTGGTTAATTCAAACATGACCAATACTTCCTCAGTTTTGGGGTCGGTTCCTTATAAAGCCACGGCTATGGCTTTATAAGGCCATAGCCGTAAGAGAACACCCCTCTTCGCTTTTCTGTCGTCATCCAGACTACACGCGTCCTTCACGTGTTTGTGCCGCGAACCGTTATTCGCGCTTTTTGTGACTTCGTGTTTAATTTCGCGCCCGCGGAATATACACAGCATTCTGATCCAAGATATATACATATACACAAACACGCAAGTACACGCATCGCCCGATGCACATTTTAATCTAACTCTTTGTATATTTTATTAAACAGCTAAATATCGTTAGACTTATCTTTTATTACAGCTTTGCGACGACGTTTATCATATTTTATTTGTTGCTCTCATTCTTGTTAACTATCTTTATTTAACACATTCAAGCTTTAAGAATTAATTTAACTTGTGAATAAAATTTTAAAGGCATTCCTGTCGTTTTATTCCCACTAATAATCTTTCTTTCAGCTTAGCACACGTCCTGGACTTTTGATGCTCATTGTACACAACTACTAATTATTAACTCATCACATTATATTCAATTCAAAAGAAAAGAAAGTAATATACTTTCTTTTCTTTTTTTATTTGCATTTATTATAGCGCTTTAGCTAGCCGAACACGCGCTCGTAATAAATTGACTAACCATCATGTGCAAATAAATATTCTCTATTAAATAATATCCCTATTATTATTTATTAAAATAAAGGAGGTAATAAATTGTCTCAATAAATCATCCACATTCACCTAACCAACCACATCATTCACTCTTTTTATTTTCTTCAAAGGAGGAGGTAATAAACCGATAGTGCTCGTCCAATTAAAAAGTGAAGGATCGGATGATAATGGACAAAGGGATCTGGAGTTGAGTACTCCCTCAATCTGTATTATAATAATATTGTGAAAAAATACTCACAGTCCAAACACACATTTCCCAAAACCCCCCCATCAAGTGATATTTCATCCTTTTTACTCCTGATACCAAACTTTAGTGCCCTAGGTAGAATAAAATACCATGTAATATTGTATTATCGTTAACTAAAGAATTAAATATTGTTTCTGAATATTTTGAATTTAAGAATGTATACAATGCACTCAAATGAGCATTAGCCCCCACACACGTATTCCATTATCGGAATAAATAGTGGTTAGTTTCCCCCTCCTATGTTAAAAAGGAATCATTCTATTATTAATAACACCCTATCAACTACATATGTTTCATCGAATGCACGAATCGTCAGGTTGATTTGTGTTATTAATGAACGATTCCTTCAGAGTGTTTATCATATCATTTCGATACAGAAAATTAATAACACAAATCAACCTGACGATTCGTGCATTCGATGAAACATATGTAGTTGATAGGGTGTTATTAATAATAGAATGATTCCTTTTTAACATTCTTTAATTGGCATAAAGCCTAGACGCAAGTTTCTGTCTATTACACACTGGAAACATAGTTTCCGATCTATGTGAGATAGAAGCGTTCTCGCTTTGTCGGTCAATACATTTATGTATTGGTCGAGAGAGGGAGATATGATATTATTCATTATTTTCTGTATCGAAATGATATGATAAACACTCTGAAGGAATCGTTCATTAATAACACAAATCAACCTGACGATTCGTGCATTCGATGAAACATATGTAGTTGATAGGGTGTTATTAATAATAGAATGATTCCTTTTTAACATTCTTTAATTGGCATAAAGCCTAGACGCAAGTTTCTGTCTATTACACACTGGAAACATAGTTTCCGATCTATGTGAGATAGAAGCGTTCTCGCTTTGTCGGTCAATACATTTATGTATTGGTCGAGAGAGGGAGATATGATATTATTCATTATTTTCTGTATCGAAATGATATGATAAACACTCTGAAGGAATCGTTCATTAATAACACAAATCAACCTGACGATTCGTGCATTCGATGAAACATATGTAGTTGATAGGGTGTTATTAATAATAGAATGATTCCTTTTTAACATTCTTTAATTGGCATAAAGCCTAGACGCAAGTTTCTGTCTATTACACACTGGAAACATAGTTTCCGATCTATGTGAGATAGAAGCGTTCTCGCTTTGTCGGTCAATACATTTATGTATTGGCCGAGAGAGGGAGATATGATATTATTCATTATTTTCTGTATCGAAATGATATGATAAACACTCTGAAGGAATCGTTCATTAATAACACAAATCAACCTGACGATTCGTGCATTCGATGAAACATATGTAGTTGATAGGGTGTTATTAATAATAGAATGATTCCTTTTTAACATTCTTTAATTGGCATAAAGCCTAGACGCAAGTTTCTGTCTATTACACACTGGAAACATAGTTTCCGATCTATGTGAGATAGAAGCGTTCTCGCTTTGTCGGTCAATACATTTATGTATCGGTCGAGAGAGGGAGATATGATATTATTCATTATTTTCTGTATCGAAATGATATGATAAACACTCTGAAGGAATCGTTCATTAATAACACAAATCAACCTGACGATTCGTGCATTCGATGAAACATATGTAGTTGATAGGGTGTTATTAATAATAGAATGATTCCTTTTTAACATTCTTTAATTGGCATAAAGCCTAGACGCAAGTTTCTGTCTATTACACACTGGAAACATAGTTTCCGATCTATGTGAGATAGAAGCGTTCTCGCTTTGTCGGTCAATACATTTATGTATTGGTCGAGAGAGGGAGATATGATATTATTCATTCCCCCTCCTACTTCAAAAGGCTTGTGTTGTTAACTCAGTTGCAAGTTCTAAATGCATGTTGCTTTCGTACTTAAACAAATGTATACTTTTATCATTCTACGCGTTTTTTTGTCCTTTATTATAAATGGACCAGCATAGTCAACACCCGTATTTAGGAAAGACAAGTACTGGTTTACCCTTGTAGATGACAAATTGCCCATCTTATAGGTTTGGCTAATAGGTTGTGTCTTAAAACATCTGACACGCTTGGGTACTATCGATCTGACTAAACTTTTGCCAGACATAGACCAGAATTTCTCTCTTATAAAATTTATTGAGGTCCTACACTGTGGACCTCAGGAGTTCTCTGGTTAGAATCAACTGTGTTAATAGGTGTTTCTGTGGTAGAATAATTGGTTGTATTTCACTCAAATCATGGTTTTAACTAAAAATTCAATCGTATCTGTACTTGTATTCCATAAAACACCCAAGGTCTTGCTTTGAGAATGATACCCTAATGAGAGGATACTCAAAATTGTTTGTTTACTTCTACTATCTCCATTATCTCGTAATTGTTTGACAGCCATTTTCTTAGTTTATAGCCAGCTCCTGCTAAATACTTTTTATGTCCTTTTGAATCTCTAATAGTTCACCAACCGAGACAGATTCTGTCAACAAATCGGCCACGTAAAAGTCATTTTTTCATAATGTTTCTTGCTTTAGGTTTATCGAGCTCGTTGTTAGTAGCCACTTGGCGTAGACATTTTGTTGCCAAATATGGCATTGAAGCAGTGCCACTAGTGAGCGTATGTAATTCATAGCACTGAATTCTTCATTCGAATTAGGTCTCCAAGATATCCGCTGAAGAGCTCTATGTTCATTGGTTACCAAAACTTGGCCGTACATCTTGGATATGTACGCCGTGACTACGTGCTGATGCTTCCTGAATTTCAAAATGATTGAAATCAAATCGTTTTATATAATAAGGCTAACACATTGTACGTCGTTCAACGATAATCCATTTTCTGACTTTATCGAAGCGTCAAACACTACCCTCACCCTGGTAATCAAACTTGATTCCTTTACTACAGCATGGTGCGGCATATAATAGATTGACTTTGATAATTTGGTTTCTAGAAGTAGTGTCATATGTCCCAACTCTTCATATTCTTTCGTAAAGTTTATGTATTCTATTTTTAACTGGTAATTCTTTTCTAGCGTCCTCGCTACTCTGTAGTTGGTCTAATACGAACTGTCTCGAGTCTTCCAGATTTTCAGCATTCTCTCGTAATATTGTCTCCATAATGAATCTTCCTTGATCGTTTCTTGTATGGCAAATTGGTCTTCGCAATATTGCTGCTCCTGGAAACCTTTGCCTTTGGATTGAAACATTCTTCGATTTGCCAAAATGTTGTTAATTAATTGTCTACACTCCTTTCATTGTCCTAGATCATACTATGACACATTATTGTTTTCTCTTCACCCTAGCTGAGTCTTCTAAAGAACTGACAGATTTTTGTCTATAGAAATTTGTTCTTTACCTAGCAACTTCCAAAATATTCCTGCTCCTAGTAATACATCATAGGGCTTTCTTCATAGAATGTAGGATCCGCTAGTTTAACATTGTTTGGAATATTTCCTGGTGCAAAAGAATTCATTGGTGTTTCTCCAGTTATTTTGGGTAAGACTAGACACGAGATTTCAACATTGTAATTATTTATTCTTGATGTCAAATACAACTTGGTACTATATTCTATATTCGACAAACACTGACCCTTGTATCGCACAATTGACTCTCGTTTTTGGTAAGTTTAAATCCCTGCACAAACTAGTCATAACGAAATTACTCTGACTTACACAGTCCAATAAGACGCTCACTGGATGGTGTTAATCAATTAAATTTTTTATTTTTACAATAGTTCCACTGCAACGCTTGTGATTCATTATTCTTGATATAATAAGACACAACAGATTGCTTAATTGACTCCTCCTCTTGTTCTATATTTTAATCCTTGTTCTCGCTTCTAGCTTCAACATGTAATAGTATAAATGTTTCCTTTTGCATTTTTTACAATAGTTTGCAAATTGTATTTGTATGGCCTGGTCGCAAACAATTTATACATAGATGTTTGTTTTTCACTTGTTGGTATCGTAAATTTATTAGTAATTTTAATAAAGATTCGCGATTGTAGATCAAGTGAGAATGTTCACAAAAATAACATTTTAAATTATTTTTCTTAGTATTGACATGACATTGAAATTTCTCTTTAATTTTATTACTTACTTGCGCTTGTTTTTTTGTATCTGGCTTGTATCCTGAAGGACCGACGTTTTTTTATGTTATTTGTTAATTGTGGTTAATAAAACAAACCTTGTGGATTTTATTTCTTTATTTAGGTACTATTAAACAAACATTGAATTTTCAAAATAGCGTTTTTGTTTCTAGACAATTCGTTTTTATTTATATCGTACTGACGGCAGTTTCAGATTTTAATGTAATGCTCTACAAGTATTTTTGTAATAAAAAACGGCGTGCTCAGAGCTCATCAAGTATCAGGTTGTTACAAATGTAATGTCCGTTTTTTCCTTCAGTCTGAACTGAATTGCACCTGTGTGAAGACGTGTATGTTTTTGATGAAAATTATTATTGTATTTGTAGAAAAGGGTATTTATTTTGAAGTGTGTACCTGTTCCATTTCGTGGAAAGATTAATACACCTGTCCTTGTCTCGCCTATAGAAATGCTGTCGGCAAGGGATATTCGGGTAATTTACCTCTTTCAATTTAAAAAGGAATTAAATGCAGCTGCAGCAACGCGAGAAATTAATCAGACGTTCGGTGAAACCACGTGTAATGAACGCACATTGCGGCGATGGTTTAAAAAATTCAGCGAGGAAAATTTTGGTTTGGAAAATGAGCCTCGCGGATATGCGCGTAGCACCGTTAATGACGACGAGCTGCGGGTAGAAGTTGAAAGTCGTCGACAACAGTGCGTAGCCTTGCAGAAACATTTCAAGTGTCCATTGCCACCATTAGTCGTCACCTTTCTTCGATTGGCAAAGTGAAGAAACTCGATCGATGGGTGCCGCACCAATTAACGGAAGCCAATAAGCTCCGTCGATTAGAGGTGGCTACCTCTTTGGCTAATCGACAGAAAGTTGAACCGTTTCTTCATCGAGTGGTAACGTGTGACGAAAAGTGGATACTTTATGATAATCGGAGACGGTCAGGACAATGGTTAGATCGAGGTGAAGCACCAAGACAGCATGCACGAGCATCACTTCACCCGCGAAAGATTATGGTGACTGTATGGTGGACCAGTAAGGCTCTTATTCACTATTCATTTTTGCAACCTGGTGAAACCATCACGGCAGCGTCCTATTGTGCCGAACTGGAAACTATGCATGGAAAATTGAGCCGCGGGCAGCCCTCACTAGTCAATAGAGATGGACCCATACTTCTTCATGATAATGCAAGACCTCGTGTTGCACGATAGACAATCCAAAAACTTTCGGAATTTGGTTACGAAATTCTCCCTCACCCACTTTATTCACCTGACCTTTCGCCAACTGATTTTAATTTTTTCCGAAGTTTAGACAATCACTTAAAAAATAGGGACTTCCCTGACCGGGAGTCTGTAATAGCAGTGTTTGAGCAATATGTGAGCCGTCAACACCTAGATTTCTTTTCAAAGGCAATTTTTCAGCTTCCAGGCCGTTGGCAACAAACTATTGATGTAAATGGAGACTATTTTGCAGAATAAATATTTATATTTTTTTAAATTTAGTTTATATAATTTTATTTATTAGTTTAAAAAAGTTCAAATACGATTGTGTCATTTTGCCTTGCTCTTAACCAATGACATTAACGTCATTTGGGTCTTTTCAGATTTTTGGTCTCTCTTTTTTTAAAATACAATTTAGTTCTCTACTAAATAGTAGATTTTTCAATTTGATGATACTGCCATATGCTGAAACAATTGTTATTCAAAAAGTTTTTAAAAATTGTTTTTCGTGCCTTTTCATTATATTCATATACTATATGCAATTTATGTTAATGGAATAATTTTTTTTATTTGATACTTTAAAATGTGCAGGCATTCGTAATGTCAGAGCAGCTTACCTGACAGAACTAGATGGCGCAAAATTGTTGAAGTGCTTCATATGTTTCTGTCTCAAAACTATGTGGATATGGTATATTTTTCGGTATTTTCCCATAATAATTCGTTGATAAATTTATAACTAACCTATAAAATTTTAATTACAACTGTTGTACAATTATATCGTCGTATTTCTGTTGACTCATAAATGTATAAAACCATTATTTTTTGTGCAAATAGTATATATGTATTCAATGTTTACTTTTCCTTGAAAATTGTATTTATATCTTTTGTTTCGTATTAAAACAGAATTAAATTAAAATAAGGTACAACATTAACACAGACTTCAAATAATTACATAGCAATAAAAAAACCAGTAATATATTCCTATGTAAAAAAAACCCTGCAAAATGCGTCCAGTAACACTTATATTTTTGATTTTATCAATAATATTTCATGAATGTGGCATTATTGGATTTGTTGTTTTTTTGGTACAAAAGTATTATGCTGCTGCAGTGTGGTGTTTAATTACAGGTAGTTTTCATATTTATTTTGTTTTTATTTAATTTGAAGGTGTTATCTTTTATTTTAGGTATTGTAGCTGGTCTAGTTGCACATATAAATTTTCTACTTTATAGAAATAGATTATCAAATTGGTATGGATTAGAGGAATTTGATTATGTTAATCGGCTAGCTTTTGGTTTTATTGCTGTGACAATAAGTGGTTTTGTGTATCATTTGGTTTACTATGGATTAACTGTATATCATAATTGTAAGTCTTTTTACATTTCAGAATATAATTTTATAATAGAACAAATTAAATTTTAGATGATTACAATTCAGCAGTTGTGAATGCTGTTATTCAATCAGCTGTATCAGGATTGTGGAGTGTAATTTTAAAACTACTGGTTGATAAAACGTATACACAACTTATTTCTATAAATTGAAGTGTTTAAGAAATTATCATATAATTAGTTTTATGATCTGATATGACTCATTTCATACAATGCCTAATTGATTGTTTGGAAATTTGTATTTTATTATCTTTTATAATGCAATTCGAATAATTAATATTTGTGAGAACTGTCTTTACTTTTGTAAATTATTATTTTAAGATGTAAATATCTCTTATAATTAATAACTTGCATAATTAAAGATCGAAGATATTCGAACTTGTATAATTAAAGAAGAGAATAAAATAGATTTTAAATGGAACTTACATTTATAAGAACAAATTTTTCTATTTTTATATATTTTTTTATAGTTAAGACCGTAATTATAAATTGTACTAGCATTATAAAGGGTTTAATACATATGAAGTTATGGTGTCCGTTTTATTTTAAAGTATTGCAAAGATTAAATCTTAACTACAAAGAGACGGGCCCTCTAATTGGTCTCTTATTTGTGGGATAACATGTATTTATAATAAATATATGATTCTTTGTAATGACTAAACCAAATTTCAATAAAACTATGTGAAAATTTCTAATGAAAGCTTCTTGCCTATGTTGCAAAACAATATTTATAATTTTCCTATCTTCCCTTTCGGTTGTTTGGGTAGCCAGTGACAATGTCGACCGCTCTATGTTAAGGGCAAATTTTTCTTAATAAGTATTGCAAGTCTTGCCATTATTTGGGTAAAACTTTTCTAACAATTTTACTTTGAGAATACAAACCAGTCATTAATAAAATTTATACTGTCCTTTTTTCACTGTTTGTAATATCTTTCGCCTTATAAAAATATAAAGCTTAAAATTAGCGCACTACTAATCTTACTATAAGACACTAAACTAAAAACGATATAATCATGATATAATAAATTTTACTTGTATAAACGCATTATACCACCCTTTCCCCTTCCTAAAATTCAAAGAGTTCAGCAAAGGATTAGTGATCCCTAAACTTAAAATTATGAAATGAATAAATCTATAATGTATATTAATAAATAAAAGTATATTGTAGGCTAACAGTCTATATTCAAGAAATATGTACATTTATCTTCCCGGGAGGGAATAAAATATATTATCCACTATAACAGATCTGGGCAAAATTAATTACTAGGTATTGTTCTACTGTCTTTTTATTTTTTTGGTGGTTTGACAAACCGCTACTGTTGTTTATATAAATGCCCATTTTTAATATTGGTTTGAAATTTACATATGAAAGATGTGTTATTTGCCCATAATGTTAATATAGTTCTTATTACAGATTATTAGTGAGAAATAGTACTGGTCCTCAAATCTCGTCTGCACACCCAACAAAGTGTTGCAATTATACAAAAATAGTTATATATTGGAAACTTTTTCTCTTTTACTGCGTATGAAATAGTAGTGATAGCATATAAGCAACAATTACAATATATTAATTATATAGCTTTTTAAAAATAATTGTATATAAAAACCATAGTCTTTGCTTAAAATTTATGTACATATTTTCCTTTGTATAATCATCAACAAACCTCACTAATTTATTCTTCTTTGTCAATTTTTTACTTTTGCTATACTATATTTCATAAAGGGAACTGATAAATTTAATATAATGACGTACTATTTTAAATTTTTAAATTAATAAATAAAATTACATATTTTCTAAACAAATATCTACACAACTTAAAACAAGAATTGTAATGTGTGAATTATGTAGCAATATTACTGAAACACTTAACTTTTCTATTCAAATTTCCACGAATTTTATAGGTTGCAATTTGAACTTGGAGTTTATTCAAAAAATTTGTCTTTGTGAAACAGTATATATTATCTAGTCATTGAAAGGTTCACTATGATGCTACATATTAAGAATAATATTATAATATTAGTAATAGTTTATCCATATAGCCCAGGGTTAGCTTAAAATAAGAATTGCAGATATGCCATTCGGTGCTGTTTTTTCAGCCTAACATGCTAATAATTACACTATATATCAGTAGTATCCACTTTTTTAGCCCAACGGCCACACTAAGTCCCGAGGGCCAAGACCTAGTTAACTCTACGTTTTGGTACTACTTATCAATGTAAAAAAAAAACATTCTCCAAAATGAAATATACAAAAAATATTCACAGATCTACATAATTTCCACTGGTAAACCTTATCCATAACTGCAAACAATTGTCAGTGGAAAGTTACAGCCACATAAATCCCATTATTATTTTGTATGATATACTTACATTCACTGTAAATTTTATAATAATTAAAATAATATTCCAGGCCGGATTAACGGCGCCCGGCCATGATTTGGAGACCCCTGCCATATATATACATATCTTTATTTCGGAATATATACATATCTTTATTTCGGAATATATACATATCTTTATTTCGGAATATATACATATCTTTATTTCGGAATATATATATATCTTTATTTCGGAATATATATATATCTTTATTTCGGAATATACATATATATAACTTCAGAATAATAAGAAATAGATCATGCTAATTCAATCAGTGCAATTTTTATATGTATTCTTTAGTAAATAAGTAATCATTCTAGTCTTGCATAAGGAGATAAAAGTAATCACAAACCTGATATTTTAAAAAATAAATAAATAAAGAAAAGAGCAGCTTAAACACCTTTTTAACTTTTAAACAATGCATAAAATTATTTATTTTGTTATGATAGACTGAATCTATATATCTTCATTACTAATTTATCACTTATTGGGGATATATTAAAATGTACAGTTTACAAAGCTACAAAAACGGTGAAGACAAACTTACAATAAAGAGCATTAATAATTACCATATCTTAACACCTCCTAATTATTAAATGAATACTAAAAAATTATGTTTATGAAATTTTAAATTCTCAAGCAGTTTAGTAAAAATATTGGAGACTTGTTTTTTTAAACTACAATAAATATAAATTACACCTTCGTGTACTTTTTCATTAATGAAATGGTAACGTACATCGACATGTTTACTACTCTTGTTTATTTGTTCATTTTTTATTTAGGCAATAGCACTTTGGTTATCGATATCAAGTTTTATATTATTTACTTTGTTGTCGGCTAATTCATCAACTAAGCTTTTTAAATAGAGTAGTTCTTTTATGCAGCCAGCTGCGGATAATATTCAGCTTCAGTACTCGATAACGCTACAATTGGTTGCTGTCGTGAATAATACACTATGACATATGCAGTGGTACTCTTTCTGGTTTGTAAATCACCCGCGAAGTCAGATCACAATATGCTATGAGATCCTCTCGACTTGCACTACTGTGATATTTTATTCCCACATCTCTGTTAAAATATTTTAGGATACTATAACTTTTCTGTAAGGATACTTAATGTTTGTGGTTTATCATTGCTGTTGACATTGTTGTTCACATCCTCTTATCACTAGTCTTGCTTTGTATTTGCCAGCATCTTTTATTTTAAATATTCTTTGTTTTTCTATAGCTTCTTTTCTTTTCTCTTTGTTAGGTCCACATAATACTTCTTCAAGCATCAGTAAAACAAAGTCATCATGTTTTTGATATTTTCTTATTATTCTTTCAGAACTTTCTTCTAAGGTAGTATCCTGGTTGCTATTTATTTTTTATCTTCATTGTCACTTTCTTCTCGATATGAATTTGGAATTTCAATACTATATTTTGGTTTCTTTCTTTACCTTCTACTTCTTTAAAATGACATCTCTACGTATAACTATCTATCTAATCTAACTTTAGTTAAGTACTTTTGTTGTTGTAACTGTGATGGATCCACTTTATCATTCCATTTTTCGATTGGCGTTCTATCTACTGTTTTATTTAGGTTTCAGTTCATTAAATATGTTACTACATGCACAGTTTCAGTCCAAAACTTTTTTCCATAAACGTTCTATTCTATCAAGCCTTTCAGCTTTACCATTATTATGGAGAATATAGTATAGTAGAATTATGTCCTTTCTTTTGCACCACGATTTTTGTTCATTGCTCATGTGCTTCCCACCATTGTCACATCTTATCTTTGATACTTTTAGGTTTCTTAAGGCTTCCACTTCATAAATATATTGCTTTAAATGCTGGAAAACTTCATTTTTGGATTTTAACAGATATATCTGGCAAAAATGTTTATAATCATCTACCATCTTACCATCCCATGTACTTGGATCCATAGAGCCACTCAAATCAGTATGTACATTTTCTAATGGTCTAGATGCTTTGCTTCATTTTTCTTTAAAAGGTAATCTCATTTGCTTTCTTCAAGGCATGTTTCACAAATTTATTACAATTGGTCAGAATCTTTTTTACTTATGTCTATTCCACTTGACAAATCATTCAGCTTTTTGGAGTTTAAGTAACCAAGTTTCCTGTGTTATTTTTGTCTTCTGTCATGTAACTGGTTTCTTCCTTATTTTCTAGATTTATTGCATACAATCCATTTTCTAACTTTTTATCTTCAAGAACCTTGAGATTATCTTTTGTTATTACTACCATTTTTTTTGTAAATGTAACTTCTGCTTTATTATCTGTAATTGCATTCACAGAAAATAAATTTTATTCAGCTCAGGGTTGCATAAAACTTTATTTAATATACAATTTCTGCTTTCAATGACTCGAACTCCTTCAGCTTTCATAGACTGATTTTTCTGTGCTATCATTATCTGTGAATTTATGTCTTTAATATCTTGAAATAAAGTTCTGTTGTTGGACAGATGTGATGATGATCCAGAATCTACAATAAATTCAAAATTTTTATTTTCCTGACCATGTGTCACAAAAGTAACTTTGTTTTTTGACGTACTATCTCTTGGGTTGATTTTTCTTCCAAAATTGAAATTCTTTTCTTTACAACTTGTACAGCCAGAAGTAAATGGATCATATTTCATAGCATTACATGATCTTGCAAAGTGACTAGACTTTCCACATGTAAAACATTTTCGCTCAGTTTATATTGTCTGTATTAGCACGCATACCTTTATTTTCTACATTTCTACTCTTGAACTACTTCTTGATTGTCTTAAATGCTACACGACCTTATGTTTTATTCTTTAATATTTCTGATACAAGACTAGCTATCAAATTCCATATTCTTCTCTGATGCAGGTCTTAAATCCCATACTGTTATAAAATGCTTATATTCTTTTAGAAGAATGGCAAGTATTTTAAACATAAGCATATTATCATCAATATTTTGATTTAAAGCTTTTAATCTAAAGGCTAAACTTTCCAATTTGCTAATATGTAGAGCAATGTCTGTCTATGTTTTTCTCAAATTTAAAATTACGAAAGGACACATTTCTGTTGCTCTGTATCTCTTTGGTTAATACTGCGCAGTTTATCAAATTTTTTTGCAGAATCACAATTTATAATGTGCATGAAAATTTTTTTATTCACAGAAGTTATTATGGTTTTCTGTGCACATGCATCTTTTCTTCTGAAATCTATTTTATCTTATTCTTTTATTAAATTTTCAATAACTCTTTCACCATTTACGATTTCATAAAGTCCATGTGCTTTAAATATAATTATTTAAAATTTCCATACCTAAAACCTTTGTGCCTGTTCAATTTTCAAATTGAATTATATCTTCAGATGACTAGCCAAGCTTTTTTACTTTTCTTGATTGTTCGACTTAAACACTGAACACCATACTTTTTATTTATACAAAACCTGAATCCATAGCCTGTTGAGATTTTTAATTTCATGGTTATTTTTAAATAAAGAAAATATCAACTGAAACACTTTTAAACAATACAGAAAAACAATTTATTTCCTTAAACGCTTTTGCCTATAGATTGCATCTATATATCTTGATGCTAACTTGGAGATATATAAAAAGCACAACTTACAATGCTATAAAAACGGTGAAGACAGACTTACATTAAACTACATTAATAATTACTATATCTTAATAGTGAAAGGCCTTCGTAGAACAGCTGATAAACGAAACTCATATATATCGCATATAATCACATTAATCACTTTATTCTACCTACATAACTTGTTGGGCAAAATATTGTAATTTTGAAAAAACAACCTAAGAAAAGTCTATATACGTACATAATTCAACGATTTCAATAGTAGCAATAAAAAGAACTTCATCACAAGACTTCACTCCCAAGGAACAATTTTTAAATTTCGCGGAAGTTTTGAGTTGGTAGTAGTAAAAATAAAGGTTAGCTATGATTTCAATTCATTCAAGAAATTAGGAAATAACATGTTTTTAATGCGTACGGTTTTCGTTTTAATTTTGAAATATACACCTTAATTATTAATATTCATGCTGTAATAAAATAAAATATAAGTTTAGATGTAGTTATTTTTTCCTTGGGCAACTTAAAACACCCGCGAAATTTAAAAATTGTTCCTTGGGCTGTAATATAGAAAAATAAAGTAGACTTACAGTTTATTTTTAAACTAGGACTAAATGAAAAAACACATTTACATTATAAGTTACCAGATAAATCATTACATCATTTCGGTGATAAATTTAAATATTCATTTTTTTTTAATGTTCATACTGCTGGATCATACTGCACACACAGGAGTGTGATCCATTTATTAATTTTCTATACTATTGGCATTATCAATTTTTCTTTTTTTCCAGAAACCCAAAACATTTAATATCACAGAATACGTTACTTCCCTTAATGCCATGCTCAAATTAAAAATTAATTGTATTAAACAGAAAAATGATATTTATTAAAGATTATTGTGTATGGTGGTAACCGCAACACAATTTTGTTGTTAATTAGCCATTTCATCAATATGAAAACAAATACATAAAAATTGCATTATTCTTTATTACTTTTATTAGTTTTAGAAGTTTAGATAGAACCATATTTTCTTTGAATTCAACTTGCTTAGCTTGCAGCCACACCTGCACATATATATATATATATATATATATATATATATATATACACACCAGGTGTACGCTTCACTTCGAAACAACTCCTGAAGAAGATGATTGAGATGTCATCGAAACGTCGAGACGCCGATTCTTTCGAGTACTTCTATCCAACATCACGGAAAGCCCGAGAATCTAATATTACTCATATTTACAACCGCGAAAACCTTCGTTCGAACATATATATATATATATATATCAGGTGTACTAGAAAGTCATTACCGGTTTTTCTATCAGATGTAGCTAGGCTTAAGTATGCAATGTTTTTTATTTTGCGAAAGTAACACTATCATAGATTTATACCTTGTTGAAAATGTCGAGTGTCGCGCTTGAAAAAGTTCATTTGCAGCACGCATTATTTTTCTCTTTTAATCAAAAGAAAAAAACCGCTGATAGTCATCGTTTGCTGGTAGAAACTTACAGTGAGCAACCATAAAAACATGTGAGGCGCGGTTTCGACAATTCAAAAGTGGTGATTTCGATGTGCAAGACAAAGAACGTTCTGGTAGACCGAAAAAGTTTGAAGATGCGAAACTGTATGAGTTACTGGATGAAAATCCAACCCAAACTCAAAAACGACTTGCAGAAACGTTAAATGTGGGCCAAGAAACGATTAGCTACTGACTACGAGCAATGAGAAAATAGGTGCCACATCAATTGAATGACAGGCAAATGGAAAATAGAAAAATCGTCTGTAAAATGCTGCTTCAAAGATGTCATTAGAAGTCATTTTTGCATCGAATAGTGACGGGTGATGAAAAGTGGATTTATTTCGAAAACCCTAAGCGCAAAAAATCATGGTTATCACCTGGCGAAGCCGGCCCATCGACTCCAATCGTTTTCGTCGCAAGACATGCTCTGTGTTTGGTGGGATCAGAGTGGCGTGGTGTATTATGAACTGTTGAAACCTGGTGAAACAGTTAATACTGATCGCAGTGTACAGAACTTGTTATGTGATTAATATCCATTATTTATACTTATATGCTAGCCTTCATCAGTCTTTTTAAAGTCTTCAGTTCACATATAGGTAGCAAAAATGCCGTTTTCACAGTAGTATTTGTTGTTTACATAGTAGCTAGCATATTTTTATTAGAATTATTAGAATTACGTGAGACACTGTCTAATTTCACTTTTAAGAGGAAGTAAATATTGATGTGATATGTATGAAAAGAAGTGTAGGATCAATTCACTCATTGTTGCTCACACTGTATATATATATACCAGGTGTACCGGAAAGTCATTACCGTTTTTGTCTAAAGAAAACTACATCATTTTTTAGAGAGTGGAAAAATGTATTTATTCAAAATATTGGCTATTTGATTTTACACATCAGCCAGTATATAAAGCAGCGGGAGGAGCAGGTACAGATAGTTTCAGGTTGACGCTTCAATATGAAACAACCCCTGAAGAAGATGATTGAGATGTCATCGAAATGTTGAGACGTCGAGTCTTTATCTTATATATATATTTTGTTTTTGATACTATTGTTCGTTTTCTTTTTCAGTTTACGGCTAAGGTATGATGTATTATCCATTATGATTTGCATTGTCAGGTAATTTTGGTAACAAATGATCAAATCATTTCTCAAACACTGTTGCGTTCATCTCCTGATAATGTCCAGTTTTTTTGCCTTCAAAAAGCAACAACCCTCCATCAACAAAGCCATCTTCAGATCCAACGTGTAAAACAATAAGCCTCTTCCCCTTGTTTGACGGGTTTCTTATCTTGTAGAGAGCCTTTCAATGTGTTCACGTTCTTAAACGCGAACACGAAAACTGGCAAGCGTTTGAATATAGGTCCGTAAAATGCGCTATTTATTGCACATTTCATCTGTATAAACCTATCCGCGGAACAATTAATCACAGATGCAAGTTTTAGCGCAGATAATTTGAAACGTTTCTCTTAGTTTAAAAATAGACTACAGTTGTTTCGAAGAAAAAGTAACTAAAATAATTTTTTTTACATGAAAACGAATAAATTTTGTATTTACTCCAAAATTATTTATTTAATAGTTTTAAAACTCACTATATATTATTATATATTTATAGTTAGCATTTATATATTTTATTGAAATAATGAATAATTGAAAAAAAGATTTAGTCTTTTAAGTAATTTATTTTGTAATTACCGCGAATATTTCATAAAATTGTACATTCATGTTTAATTTTGTTAACCTATTTACCATATATAAATTGTACTTATATTTTAGTCTTATTTTTTAACCTTATGTGTCAATCAACTTCCATTACTTGCCGAGCTTCCCTCGTACACTATTTATTGGCATAGCAACTACAAAAATGTGAAATGTCATAAAATAAACAAAAATATAATTTATATACGTTTGTAATGATTAAACAGTTTTCATGAATTAGAATATATTTTTGCATTACAGATTATGATTGTGGGTATTTTAAAATCTTAAAAAATGGTATCTTTCATTAATTAAGTGAAGTTCAACGATAACTTTGATACTTTATTTTAAACTCTTTGTTTTTATTACGTCACATTGACAATAAACGTACAACAAAAATGAAATATTTAACGTGAAGTAATTATACACCCGAATTGGATTACCAAAATTTTTCAATAAAAATGTCTCAAGGAAAAGACAAAATGTCCGAAATTGACGATCATATTATGAAACGGTTTGATATTCAAAAACGTTTGGGAAAAGGTGCATATGGGATAGTGTGGAAAGCTATTGATAGGAAAACCAAAGAAGTCGTAGCTGTAAAAAAAATATTTGACGCCTTCAGAAATCAAACAGATGCTCAAAGGACTTTTAGGGAAATAATGTTTCTTCAATCATTCAAACACCATCCAAATATTATAAAACTTCACAGTATTCACAGGTACACTTACCAAAGTTTAAATTTGTTTCAAATTTTAAACTTGAAAAATACTAGATGGCGCTTTCAACATTCGGAAGTTTTGTACAAATTTTAAATTTAATTTTTAGAGCAGCTAACAATAGAGACATATATTTAGGTTTTGAGTATATGGAAACGGATTTACATAATGTTATTAAAAGAGGAAATATATTAAAAGACGTTCATAAACGGTATATAATGTATCAGTTATTGAAGGCGACAAAATATATTCATTCTGGAAATGTTATACATCGCGACCAAAAGCCTAGCAATGTATTACTAGATACTTTATGCAGGTTTGTTAAAATTGTTAATACATTTCGTGTAAAAAAAATAATGCATGTAATACATTTACAGATGTAAAATAGCTGATTTTGGCTTAGCCAGATCTTTAACACAAATATCAGAGGGATGTTCCCATGATACAGATCCAACTCTAACTGATTATGTGGCAACAAGATGGTATCGAGCACCAGAAATTCTAATAGCAAACCGAAGGTAAATTTGTTTACAAAATATTTACTGTTTCCTTTATATAATATATTACAGGTACACTAAAGGAATAGATATGTGGAGTTTGGGATGTATATTGGGTGAAATGTTGGCCGGAAAGCCAATATTTCCCGGTACATCAACTGTTAATCAAGTTGAAAAAATAATGGCTACAATTCCTACACCATCTCAAGAAGGTTAAATAATTAATATTATTAATTTCCTTTTGTTCAAAATTTTTTTTCAGATATAAATTTAGTATGTGTGTCAGGTGTAGGATCATCTATGATTAAAAATGCATGTTCTGTTCAAAAGGTACCATTTAAAACATTGATAGGTAATGATATAAGTTCAGATTCTATAGATTTAATACATAAATTATTGGTTTTTAATCCTAATAAAAGATTAACTGCTGAACAAGCACTAAACCATTTGTATGTCTCCAAATTTCACGATGAATCTGAAGAAATAGAAATGAATTCTAATGTAATTATTCCTTTAAATGATGATGTTAGATTATCTGTAGACGATTACAGAAATAAACTGTACGAAATAATGTCCTCCCATCATAATACAAAACCTACAAAAACTATTAACAAAAATACTATTAAATTTAATGGGGAAAGTGTGATAAAACACGATATAAAATCAAAAGTATGTAAAGATACAGAAAGATATCTTAAAACCAGATACCAAATAAAGGAAAAGCCCTACAACACACAATCAGAACCTAGATTAGGTCATACACAAAACAAAAAGGCAAACACCATAAAATCTGACTCGAAAATACCTAAACACACCTTTCCATCTGAATCTAATTATAATAAAGTAAATAGTGATATGAAGAAAAATGTTCAATCATCTAGTGAAGTACAAACAAAGGAGAAAATCACTCGAAAAAGAACAATGAATTCTAAAAGTAACATATACATGTCTTTCAATAGTTATAATCAAAATCATGGAATTATAACACAAACTGCACTCATGGAACTGAAAGCTGCCGGACTTCGATAATAATTTCTATATTTATAGATGTTATACTATATCTGTTTACACACAGTATTACGTATAAATGATCACTTTATGATCTATAGAGATTTTGTAACAGTATTATATTTTGCACGTGTGATATTTTCCAAATATACTATTTCAATTGTTACTTTATTTCTTTTTAATATATTTACATAGACCTCTGTAGATGACATTTTAATAAAAATGTATCAATAAACTTTAAGTCTTTACAAAGACATAATTTTCTAGAAAAGCAGTACAAACAACTAAATAATTCAAAACAAAATATTTACATATATACATACACACAATGATTTAGGCATGGCTAATTTCTAAACACGTTTCTTTTTTCTAGTTTATAATGATATTTACTTTACTAAAATCCAAAAAATAATATATGTTTACTAGAATCAGATACTCTATTATTGGTGGCAGATAATGAAAGATGCCGAAGGGAATTGTATGATCATTGTATATTATCTTTGTTGCATATACATATGTATATCCTATTTGCTTTAGTTAATGAACTGCTTTATAAAAAGTAGATTGTTTCTTCTTAATATAAAAATTTCTTATTTGTTGAGAGTATTTTAACATTATTTGAGTTTGCAAAAGACTTAACCAATAATGAGCCATATTATGCCATTTTACTAGAAAAATTAAAAAAAAAAATTATGAAAATTCTAATTTTCTTCTCTCCTCAAGAAAAAGAACTCTGAACATCTAACACACTATATTTTGATATTTAACAATTTGTATTGAGCGCAACTGTACTATTGTTGATTTTGATTTTATAAAATTGAATTTTGACAAAAATAAACACACCATGGAGAATGTGAACTTGAGATTGCGTGAAATACACCTTTGGGCCGTTTCTATCTCTAAAAAATCATGTTCATTTATAGGAGAAACATGCATTTTTTCACACCCACACCCACGCCCACACGCACACGCACACCCACACCCACACCCACACCCACACACCCACACCCACACACCCACACACACACACACACACACACACCCACACACCCACCCACACCCACACCCACTCACCCACCCACCCACCCGTTTGAAACATCTACCTTCGTGTGATATGAGGTTATGCGTTGTCTTATTACAAAGATTATACGATTTCTCAGACAGTTTTTTTGCAAAGCTCTTGCTGTAATGGGTCAGATAAAGATTAGAATAACATTCCTCGTTAATTATAGTACTTTTTGATAGATAATCCATAGAAATAATTCCTTCGGAATCTCAGAATATGATAAGCATTACTTTTCTAACAGACATAACTGCACATGTTTTAAGCTGAGGTCCCTTTCTGAGCTTGTTTCATTGTTTGAACTGACGTTTTGGTCTTAGGAACGAGGTGAAGTGTCAGTGTTTCATCAGGAGTTAATATGCTTTCCCAAAATTAGTTGACGTAACGAGTTAAAAGTTCTTGAATTTGGCGGTATATGTCGGGCCTGTTAAGTTTTTGTTACGATCTCGACAGCCTTGGTATACAGCGGGCTAAAATGTTACTCACTTTCGAATGTTCAAGTTGAATCTCATGAACCTGTTTTTAAACTAACACTAATTTTACGAATAGTTATTCGCCAATCATCTTTAAATAGGTTTTTCACGGTAGTAGCGTTTCTTTCATTTAAAGAAGTGTTTGTGCATTTATTGCGTGGATCATCTAGTGATGTTCCGACAGCTTTAAAATGATGGTCTCATCGATAGACAATGCTTTTATATTATCTAAACTCTTTAAATTCACCTTGCAAATTTTTTACAATTTCAAGTTTCAGAGTCTCTTTAAAGAAAATGGGCTCTATGATTTACCCACGTTTTTCACGGTGGCGAAATACGTTCGTATTAGTCAAATAATTGAAGTAAACACAGGATAGCTGTACAGTCCATTTAGTTAGAAAATGGTACAATATGTTATCAAATCATGCGCGAAGTGTGACGTCACGAAATTAAATACCACATTAAATGGCATACTGTTATAAAAGGCTTCTAAATATATTGCCTAGGGTATTGTGTTAAGTGGTTTGCTTACTAAATATATTTTTTAAAAAGGTTGTGACGCAGAAGTTGTATTGTTGCAAAATTATAAATTAAAATGAGTGCTTTTAATGATGTACCTACTTTTATATTCAACTTTCGCAGTATTTTATGGGAAATAAATTAAAATTATGGCCTTCTTCAATAATTTTTTTTTCCCCCAGATATATTTACAATCTATCCATGGACAATAAGTAAATGTGATATCGATAAATTAAAACAAAAATTAATAGCGCGTAGGCATTCACTTGGAAAAATCATGCCTTTTACGCTTAGCATCTGACAAAGGAAAGTACCCTTTGTAAGAAGCAATAGAAGAAGAAAGCAATATGACGCAACAATGAATCGTAGGCAGCTGCTTGTTGCTGCATGTTGAGACATGTTCATACGTCCATAGTAGCCGCCGCGCCATGTCAATGGGCGCAGTTATTTATTAGCAGTGAGAGTGTAAAATGCTTGCGATGGCATCGTGATCACGAAATGAGATAAGGGTAGTTTTGCGTTGTAATTTCGTGCGTGGTTTAAACATAGACCAGTGCTTCGAAGAAATTACTCTTGCACTAGGTGATTGTTGTCCACATCGCACAACGATATTCAGGTGGTATAGAGAATTCCAAAGGGGAAATTTAACTGTGGAGGATGCTGAGAGGCCGGGAAGGCCACGAACGTCAGTTACGGAGGAAAACGTTACTACTGTGAGGAAAATGCTTGGCGAGGACAGGCGAGTGATTTACCAACAGATAGAGGGTACTTCAGGCCTAAATGCACCAGCGATTCGTTCGATTCTGCATGATCATTTGCACGTGAAGAAACTTCGTTTTCTTTTGGTGTCGCATCGACTGACTGAACAGCAGATGACACGACGTGTGACTTGGTGCCGGGAGATACTAAAAAAGTTGAATGGGACATTCTCGGTATGTGAACAACGTCGTGACAGGTAACGAGACTTGGCTGTACTATTACGATGTGCCGACCAAAGCTCAAAACAAAGTTTGGGTCTTTGGTAATGAGGACGTACTCGTAGTTGTCAAAAACTGCCTATCTGTAAAGAAGAAAATGATAACTGTATTTTTCAAATCAAGTGGAATTGTGGAACGCGTCGTTTTGGACACACAGAAGATAGTCACAGCTAAGAGGTATACTGAATAGTGCCTGCCTAAAGTCATTGGATCTATGCAGAACCTGCGGCCAAAGTCAAGAATGGACACCTGGTTCCTCCATCACGAGAATGCTCCAGCTCACCGCGCCAAAGCCTGCACCGAATATTTGACCACGACAGGATTGAAACTTCTCGAGCACCCTCTCTACAGTCCAGATCTTGCTCCCTGTGACTTTGCACTGTTCCCGCATGTGAAAATGAAGCTAAAAGGGAGGCGGTTTTCCAGTGATGATGTGCTTTACTCCCTAGTGAAACTTGACAGAACTGGTTTAAAGATTGGTTTCGGAGGATGGAGAGGTGTATTGAGTGTAGAGGAAATTACTTTGAAAAAGTAGATAAACAAAGCTATTGCAAAACTTTCCTAATACCCTTTGTAGTGTATTATTCATTACTCGTTAGGTACACAAAATAGCCAACATTAATAAGATTTTTAATAAATTTTATTGTTTGAAATGCTTTCTGTCCAAATAAATTTTAGATATTTTTCTGATAATATATTTCAGATTTATAATCAATGAGTATCTAAGATAAATAATTCCTATTTGAGAGACAAACTACTCTCCATAAGAGTTCATACAAAATTTAGGAATTGTGACTTTTATTATTTAGTGATGACTATCATATACCTAGCTCCAAACATTTAAAATACGGTAGCAATCCCAATTTGTATTTATTTGGTAAGTCGATTTTATCAGATTTACATAATATTACATTATTGCTGCAGATAATACATTTGATGATCAGTCCAACATTAAAAAGAAAAGCGAACTTGTAAGAAAAGCTAAAGGTTTGTAGAACAGGACACATTATTATGTTTACTACAAAACATTTTAAGATACTTATTTGTGAAACATATTTCATCAACTATTCTAAAAACTTGAAGAAAATCTATTTTGTAATGTTGGAAGATCGGGCTTGAAATGTTTTTTTGGACAAGTACTTGATAGTTTTATTATCGGGTCGCTATTTCTACTGTTGACAGTAACTTGAAATTTTGTCAGCGAAAAAATGGATTTAATTCCCGAACATTTTCGTGCAATTATTTTTCATAACTTTTGGCGTGGATTATCTCAACAAAAATGCATCGACGAGCTGAATTCTTTATATGGTGATAAATAACCATCGAAAACTACATTACATCGTTGGTATAGTGAATTCAAATTGGGACGGCGTTCTTTGGACAATGAATTTCGTCAAGATCGTCCCACAAATATTGTTGTGTCGGAAAACATTAATGCAGTGTCTAAATTGATAATGCAAGACCGTCATGTGACATACCGTGAGATCGAGGCATCTCTAGGTATTAGCAACACCAGCGTGCATAAGATCCTGCATGATCATCTAGCCGTTAAGAAGCTATGTTCACGTTGAGTACCACGTAATTTGACAACCGCTCAAAAAAAGGACTCGCGTCGATTGGTGCCAAGAAATGCACAAAAAATGCAATGGCGGTGCTTCAAAGAACATATATAAAATCGTCACAGGTGATGAATCTTGGATCCATACGTATGAGCTCGATAGTAAACAGCAATCGACTGTGTGAGGATTCCGAGATGAGCCAAAACCAACAAAAGTTGTTCGCGCTCGAAGCACATCCAAGCAAATGATCGCCTGTTTTCTCGAAAAATCCGGTCACGTTACAACCGTGCCTTGAGAGAGTTGCAGAAAGGTTATTTCCGAATGGTACATAACTATTGTTTGCCAAAAGTTTTTGAAGAAATATGGCAAACGAACCGAAAACGACAGATCATTCTCCACCATGACAGTACGAGCTCTCGCAGGTCGGTTCAGACAATTGAATATTTGACCGGGCAAAACATTGAATTGATGAGCCATCCGCTGTACAGCCCTAATCTAGCACCCTGTGATTTCTTTTTGTTCCCACACGTTAAGAATAAACTTCGTGGTCAACGGTTTTCATATTTTGGAAATGCCGCCTTCACGGTGGCAGCAATGCTTTTCGGATTGGTTTTAACGAATATAAAAGTGCATTGATTTTCAAGGAGAATATTTTGAAAAGCAATAAAACTATTTTCGATAATAAAAATTTTTTTTTGTTTGTTATTCCCGAAATATAACGGCTACACTCATGTATTACATTAGAAGATAAAAAGAAATAAAAGAAATAACTGTATATTATAGTTATAATGCAGAAATTTTCTTTGAAAAAATTGGATTGATATATGTACATACATATACGCAGACTTGTAAATCGTTATGCAGACGGTGTTGGAATTATTCATAATATAAATGTAAGTATGTATAGATATATTATGTTATTAGTGTACTAAATGTTTAGAAGGCTTTTTAGTAATACAATCATACCTTTAAAGAGCGAATAATATCTTATTCCTCACGAATAAAAGAATTGCGCTAATAAAATTAATATTCTGATCACAATCAACGCACAGGTTAAACTAGATTGACGTAACAAGGTACGTCATCTCATAATTAAAATGCGTATGTTGTAATTAGAGACACTAATACAAAACTAGCATGTCAAATAAAATTTTTTATTTAGTATATCCGAAATCTCTACATTAAAATGTAAGTAGATATTGAGAATATTTATTTTATTGTAATAAATATATTGTTAGTTATGATCAAGAAATTTTCGTAAAACACTAAAAAAACTGGCGGAGTTACTTTTAAAATTTTTATTCTCAAGAGTGGGAACCTTTATCAATCAATGTTGGGTCAGTTTTTACGAGTTTTATGACATTTATAGTCTAGTTTGTGAAAAGAATGTAAAATACTTTCAACTAAACTAGCAATAATAATCATCTTTTCTCCGACATTAAATGCATTCGAGACATTAATATATAGCACAAAATGCACATGGGTGGTGTATGTACTATCAATGTACAATTTTGTTATTTTGTGAAACTTGTTTTACTTTGTAAATTGGAGTGTTCAGAAACAATATATATTCTGTATATTAACATTTATTTTACTTTTAATTTTAACTCTCCTATTATGAATTGTTACTGAAACGTAGACATTTTGAAATGCCCGCAAGTGTACAATGAAAATAATGGAGCCTATTTGATGAATATGTCATGTAAATATTTATCATAAATTTACCTATTCCAACGGAATAGAATGAAATTTTGATTCAAACAGAAGCACCATCAATTGGTGTTTTTATCGTTACGGAAAACTTTTATGCCGTATGTTTAAAACGCTTGGTATATAGATATACATACATTAAAAAATATGTAAATGCGTACATAATATTTACATTATCAATTGCATTTACAAAATAAACTTTATTAAATTTTTAAATTTATAAAATAGATTCCGTAGATGAGTAAGATAATATCCTAGAAGTTTGTATGTACGTATACATCAACATCATACAAAAAATATGTTATGGAAGTAAGATACATATATTTTTTACGTATATTTATTCATTTGATATGCTTGTTGATACAAAGAAGAACAATCGGTTGTCTTACCATGAAAAATGTTGTTAACTCCATTAAAATAATTTTAGAATATCAATTTCGAAAAATTATATAAAATTGTACCTATATTTTTTTTCACACACAATAAAATTACAAGCTATACTGTTCTTATTGAAAAAACTATATACATTGGCAAATACGATTTTTTTAGATTAGAAAAAAAAACATGTAAAATGTGCGAGGTATATTTTTATGTAGATTTGAACGGTATTATTTCTGCAATATTTTAAACGTTCTTTGACTGCTCCACCATATACTTTTTCAGCTGTAGTCATGAAGCAAGTGCCCTTCATTATGTCTTTTCAAAATGTATTTCCAAGCAACACATTTATTTAATTTTAATTTTGTTTTCATTGTAAACATTAACAAGAGATTCTAAAGCACAACTTGGGTTTACAAATCTTACACCTCTTAATATTTGTCAATACGTATAAATTTTGTTCACTGGTCAGAATAAAATAATAAACTAGATTTTTTTAAGAAATAAAATTTTATATTAATTTATTTTAATCCAATTTTGAGAAACTTGTATTCGTTTCACACTCACTATTATTAAAAGCGAATATTTTAAGATGTAATATATGTAGTCTGTATGCCACAAATATTACAATGGGTGTGAAATGGATATAAGAATCTTTTATACGAATCATGAATTTAATGAAATGATATTTGAAGCGGTTTAGATTTGGCTGGTTTATCGTAGTAGGCAACTGTTTGATAATTGGAGCAAAACAGAAATTTATTTCGAAAAGTTTCTTTCTGACATTATCTAGTAGTCTCTAATTTCACCCGTGTTTGTTATTTATTAACGTCATTACTTGGCGTCATTCTATTTAAAATATTTGTTTATTTTAGGATAGTTAACATGTTTTTGTTAGAAAAAGAAATGCATTTATTATAAATTCATTATGACTGAAAGTAATGAAAACGAAGATATGGAATTACATGACTATAATCCAGAGGTTAGTTGAAATATTTTTCAATAATATATGCATTGGTTGCAATTATGATTGTAGATTATAGCAGGTACATATTTTAATCCAAAAAATTGCTTTGGTAGCAGTTTACATTCATCAATTGCTTCTGGAGATATAAAAACTGTGAAGAAGCTTGTAAGAAAACATTGTGAATTAAATTTAACTGATTCAAGAGGTTATACAGCATTACATATAGCTGTTGAACATAACAGGTTTGCATAATATATTACTTTCGGTTAATTGTAGTAAAAAACAATCATAATTAATAAAGTATGTGAATATAAATTGTTCCAAATATGAATAAAAAATTATATAATTTAAAATACAGCATTTACATAAGAGATGTTTATAAAGAACATGTAAATAAAATATAAGTAAACAAAACATTTTTTAAGTGTGAATTTAAAAAGTCTGAAGTAATAATTTTTTTATATAATTCCAATTCCTTATACTAATTTATGCTGAATTTACAGTATTGAAATTCTGAAATTATTATTAAGGCAACGCAGCATAAGATGTAATGTTCAGAATAATATTGGAGAAACACCATTATTTCTTAGCTTGCAAATGCAGTCAGAAGAAATTGTGAATACTCTAATAGATCATGGATGTGATATTAACATTGGTAATTATGAAAACATGACACCTTTACACTTAGCTGTTAGAAGAAAATCAGTAAATATAGGGCAAAAGTTAATCGTAAAAGGGGCTCAAATTGATAGTAAAGATCATGATGGTTATACAGCTTTACATGAAGCAGTAACAACAAATCAGTTTGACAATGTCTGCATGTTATTATATTATAATGCATCTGCAAATGAGAAAACATTATTTTCCTTTGCAACACCATTTCATATGGCTTGCAATAATAATTACACTACAGATACAGCAAGATATTTAATTGATTATGTTGACAACATTGATGAAATGGATGCTGTTGGCTCTACAGCTTTGCATTTAGCTCTTAAGTGTCATTCAGACTTTGCAATGAATCTAATAAAAACAGGTGCAAATGTGAACATAGTAGTTGCTGAAACTCCCTGTATATATTTTAGTTTTCTTTATAAAACAAGCAATATTTTTGAAGCTATGTGGCATAAAATAGACTGTAAAGTGCTTTTAGAATTAAACTATCCTTTTTTACGAATGTTTCTGAAAAGTTGCAAGTTTCCAGTAGATCAGTTTTTAAAGTGTCTGTATATAATTTTTGAATCACCATTTATAAATGACTTTCTAGAACAAAATATCACAAATTACAAAGAAAGTCTTTTTACTTTTGTAGCACATAAAGAATTACCATTGCAGGATAGAGTAAAAATAAATTATCTTCTTTTGAGTCATGGAGTTCCTGTATATTTCAATGACATCTGTTTATTACATGATTTATACGGTTTTGATGAAGTTCTTGAATTAATTTTAGCTTCTGGTTGTTGCATAGAATTAAACCGTTGTAAACGCTTTAATTTATTAGTTAGTCGAATTTGTTACAATAACTTTGATATATACACATATAATAAAGACTATTTTACTTATTGTATATATCAAAGTGACAGAAAAAACTATGGAGAATTTTACTTAGTACCAGAATGTGTTCCTTTCAGTTCTAGTAAACAAAATATTAGAGCAAAAGTGTGGAAAAAATTGCCAAAACTTTTAGAATTGAGCAGGGACACTGTACGAACTATTATTTATAAAAATTGCAGTAAATTTCATACATTTACAGTCTATAATGCACTTAACACTTTACAAGTACCAAATAAAATTAGAGATATTCTTGCTCTAAAGGAATGTCTTTACCCTGGACATCAAATAAAACACAGTCTTTGCAAGGATATATTGTAATTACTGAAAAATGAATAAACTTGTATTTAATGAATATTTGTACATATGGCCAATTTTTATGATACTACTGAAAATTGGTCATCTCTGCAAACTTTAGGATCTAAGTAATTTTCAATCCTACTGTGAATCGAATAGTAATATTTGGAATATAATTATAAAAAACATAATTTTTATTAGTATTCATATACGTGGGACGTTTCCAAAGTTCTGGGAATTACATATAATTTTGTTAATTTTCGTCAATATTACAATATCGTTTTTCAACATAATCTCCATTTAACTGAATACATTTATCCCAACGATAAACTAATTTTTTTGAGCCGTCCTCAAAGAAGTTTTTCGGTGTCTTGTCGATCCACCTATTTATAGTACGTTTTACGTAAATTAAACTTTCAAATCTGGGAACAAATGGTAATCACTGGGTGCAAGATCCGGGGAATAAGGTGGGTGCGGCAGCAATTCCCACCGTAAATCGTTCAAAACATCCTTCGTTTTTCTTGCGATGTGTGGTCTTGCATTATCCTGTTGCAATAACGGACGCTTATGCAACTTTCTAGGCCGTTTTTTGACTAGTACCTGTCGCAGTGGTCTGGATAATAAATTTGAATAAAATTCTGCATTAATTGTAGTACGTCTCGGCAGATCATCCATGAAAATAATCCCTTCGCAATCCCAGAATACAGTAAGCATTACCTTTCCAACAGACGGAACTGCACGCGCCTTAAGTGGAGGCCCTTCTTCAGGTTTGCGCCATTCCTTGGATTGACTTTTCGTCTCAGGATTGAAATAAGGAATCCACGTTTCGTCAGTGGTTATTATTCGTTGCCAAAATTCATCACCGTAACGGGCTAACAGCTTTTGAAGTTGACGACAAGTATCGGACCTATTGAGTTTCTGTTCTGGTCCCAACAGCCTTGACACCCAGCGCGCCGAAACCTTGCTAATGCCCAAACAATCATGCAAGATGTCATGAACTTATCGTGTACCTATCCCTATATGTACACTAATTTGACGAATATCCATTCGCCTGTCGTCTTTCAGTAGGTTTTCGACGGCAGTAATGTTTCTTTCATCTACCGACGTGCGTGGCCGCCCACTGCGTGGATCGTCTTCTAGTGATGTTCTACCGGCTTTAAAACGATTGATCCACCTATAAACAGTACTTTTGGATTCTGCAGATTCACCAAATACTCCTTGCAGACGACTAATAATTTCTGACGTTTTCACATCTTCTTTCCACAAAAAGAAAATTATCACTCTTTGAGATTTTGCCGCGTGTTCCATGGTTACAAAAATAGTGCTACTAAAACGCGTCTACATCAGTCGAATACCTGAATCCGACTGAACAATGTTGCACTAGATGGTTGCATAAACATGTTAAGACTTGTCTGGCATCAATAACATTGCGTATAAGTTCTGCGTTATTTAATTATACCACCAATTCCCAGAATATTGGAAACACCCCTCGTATATATATATCATTGTGTATAGATTATAACTTCAAATTTATTAAGAACAGTCCACTCAAAAATCACATCCATATGTAATTTAAGTGTATTTAATAATAATTACATTCTCATGAAACTTAATGTGTGTTTTACAAAACATCCTGAAATATATTAAACGATTAAAGTAACATCCGAAACATCCAAAATAGTACGCTAACTAGATGCGTAGTTTGTCTGTCACTTTTCATTAAAACTTCATGTCCGTTATAACAAACTCGCTTGTAAAAACTGAAGTTAAATGTATTGTTACGCTTCGCATATATAATAATTTTTATATCGTTTTAAAATTAATTTATTTTAATTTAAATACAATTCGATTTTGAATTTATAAATTATTATTGCTTGACATTCTTTGTGTTATATATATATATTCAGGTGTAAAATCTTTTGTTTTGGTCATGTACGGTCAGGATGTAATTAAACAAACCGTCGTCGTTTTCTAGGAAACTAAATACTTAGGACTTTTCGAGCCTTTTCTTGGAATACTCTAAGTAATTTTCCATTGACTCACACTTCATATTCATTCTATTTTTATTAATTTGTAAATGCAATTAGAGATTCAAATATTAATCCTTCCTTTTTTTACACAGAAAACACGTCTATTATTCTGTCTAGATATTTGTCTGCTTGGTACTTATACCTACATTGATATCACACTTTTATTTTATGCTAATTTTTTAGCTTTAGTTAGTTCAAACATGACCAGCATCCTACCCTTCAGCATACCGCTCCTTTTCAGACCAAGGCCGTACATGCAGTGTCCACGTGTTTATTTTGCGACCGCACCTAGCCCAGGTGCAAATATTTATATATACACAACACACGCAAATACCTTATGTATCGTTCGATACATATTGTAATCTAATCCTTTTTATATTTTATTAAACAGCTTTATATCTCCAGATTTACCTTTATTACAGCTTTTCCATTACGTTAATCTTGTTTTATCTGGTGCTCTCGAACTTATTATCTTTATATAAATATACTCAAGTTTAAAAAATTAAATTAAATTAGTGAATAAAATTTTAAGGGCAATCCTATTGTTTTATTTCAACTAATGTCTTTTTTTCAGCTTGGCATACGTCCTGGACTTTTGATGCTCATTGTAAACTTTACTAATTATTAACTCCAGCAACTTACTTTTTATTTGTATTTACTACAGCGCTTTAGCTAGCTGGACACGCGCTCGTAATAAATTTACTATTACGTGCAAATAAATAGTTACTATTAAATAATATTATCTTTATTATTTATTTAGATTAATTAAGAGGAAATTTAATCCAATTAACACATATAATACCAACTAAGGAGGTAATAGTATAAAAATGCCTGTCTGCTAAAACAAATATATACTAAACAACAAATGTCATAAAACAGGTTTTAGGTAACGACAAGGGATTTTAATGTCGATTGCGATAAGTGTCATGACGGAAGTTCCTTATGTTATTTTCTCTCATTTGCCTCTGACCTATTCTAAGTAAATAAGAGTAATAATAACTTGACTGCACATTTTTAAAAATAAATATTAGATCTGTTTCCATAATGAAATTTATGGCGTATTAAAGGACTCGAAGTTGTACTGCCTGGTGGCTTAATTGGTAGAGCAGCCGTCTAGAAAACGGCAGGTAGAGGTTCTACTCCTCCAGCGCAGAAATTTTTAATTGATTTCTGTCATTTTAATTAACGATGGAATAGCGGAAAATAATAATTTTCAAGAGTAAAATTTTGATAATTTTCATAATGATTGGCAATATCCAATGGTGTTTATCAATTTCTATTGAATTATTCATTTGAAATATTTACTATTATAAATTTAATGTAAAGTAAATAAAAAATTTTCATGGATTTCTCTTAAAATAAGTGAAATTGCTGAAAATATGATAAATAATTTACTTCCTATTAAATACAAAATTGGAAGAATGTTGTAAAGAAACTAAACAGGTTGTATCAGAATATGTTTTACGTATTTTGAATGACAATGTTCTAAATATAACATTTACTACGTGGACAAATTATTCTGTGAAATGATTTGTGATATTTAATTGAATGCATTTATATGTAACAGTTCCACTTCACATTTTTTGACGTTCGGGCTTGATATGAACTTTCAATTAATCACTTTTGTAAAACTAACTTTCACTAGATTAAAATAGTGCATTTATAATATATAAATATATTGGTTTCGATGATTTAATAGCGTTTTTGTAGCAGCTAATTAGAAAAAAAGTTTTAAAACGAAATCGGCACGGGTAACTTACACCCACTCAAACTCCTATTTTTTTGTTTTCGAGCAATAAAAACTGAATTTAACGCTCCAAAAATATATGCCATATTTTAAGTGTGTGAAATGCATAAAAATAGATATATTTGCGCTTATAATTATTTATAATTCGATTACGATTTGACGACAGCCCATAATTACACTTGAAATTTTACCAACCCCAAGGAACAATTTTTAAATTTCGCGGGTGTTTTAAGTTGCCCAAGGAAAAAATAACTACATCTAAAATTATATTTTATTTTATTACAGCATGAATATTAATAATTAAGGTGTATATTTCAAAATCAAAATCAAAATTAAAACGAAAACCGTACGCATTAAAAACATGTTATTTCCTAATTTCTTGAATGAATTGAAATCATAGCTAACCTTTATTTTTATTACTACCAACTCAAAACTTCCGCGTAATTTAAAAATTGTTCCTTGGGACGTATTAATTGCAGATACACAATAGGATTAAAAATTAAATTTAATCTTAAACAAACAGAGCTTGGTTGAAAAGTTATTGGCTTAATTTTGTTAATATGCTGAATATGGTTCTTTGTTCCTCGATGATAAAGAACCGTTTTTATATGTTGGATAAAAATAGAAGAGAATTGAAAAATAAGTAAATCCGTCGGACAAAATTATTAAGCCCAAAAAATTCTGTACTAAACATTACTAATTTGCCCTAACAATTTCTATAAGTTAGTAACGATTTCTTGGGATAAGTATGACATAGTTGCGGTAATTAATAAACTTAACTATAACCTTGTCTCAGAATAAGGAGTGATTCAAATATCCCGCTAAAACGCGGAACACATTGCTTAAAAATATATCACCATAAAAATGAAATATAAACACTTGTGAATGTAGCAGTTTGTTAACAATATTGATGTTTTTCTTTATTATATAAAAATAAATGAAAAAAATTCATTTCAATGGAAGTATGATTGTACAAACGTTACCTTTTGGATTAATATGTACGACCTACCCAAAATTAAGATTAAATATTATTAAAATAAAACAATGCAAAAACGTAATTAAACGTTTACAGGTTATGAGAAATGGCGGATACCTGGCATTCATTTATCCATATTAAACTTGCCTGTACAAGAACCAATGATATATCTTAAAAATATGTATTATTTTGGCGCAATATTTGAATCACTCCTTATTCTGAAACAAGGTCTAAATGTAAAAATACGTCTCATACCAAATATTATTACTGTAAAACAAAAAGCTTTTTGTTTTTTCATAATAGCAATTAATGTTCTAAATAAGTATTTCACCGATATTCATTTTATGAAAGAAATAATTTTTTTGGAATTCACGCAATATAATCATTTTTTGTTAATAAATTATTAACAAACTGCATAATTATAAACTAGAAACTAAATATATTCAGCTATAATCTTAATAACGAACATCACAAATGCAATAATATAGGAACAATAAGTGAATAGTGAAAATTGTTTTATTTAAATACGAGTGTAAAACGACGTAAAAAAAATCCAAAAGAATAAATTGTATGCCTTTGTAAAATGAGTCGTTCGATATCTATATTAGATTCCTGTAGTAAAGGGATAAGACCTAATCTACTTTAAATACAGGATATGCATATTAAAATAATAACAAATAACTTTCCTAATTTTGAAACTAGATGAATATAAATCTTTATGACGAGTAAAGTATATAAATTTCAGAATCCCATAATTCTCAACCTATTTTTATTCTAAAAATAATACTAACTCAGAAATGTAAAAAAGACTATCATATTGCTATTAAATATACGAAGAACACGAATAAACCTTACGTGTAGACAAATTTACAAAAACTAGATTGTAAAATTCTTTTACATGTTTGCTTCTATTTCATGCAGTAGAAATCAACAAAGTACGTATGTTTGAGTAAAGGAACCCTCCCCCTTTTCGTATTACACACTGCATCGAATGTATTATGTTCTGCACTATGAACAGACAGACTAATCACGACCAAATCACATGAATATTATATACACATATACAATTATTGTGTTATATATTATATATATATATATATAAATAATAACAATAATACTGAAAGTGTAACTGATTTATTGTATATTAAATGTTGAAATTATTTTGAGTTAATCTTGTTAATAAAATGTACTTAAACTATTTTTTTTCAATTCCAAATATAAACAAATTTTTAAATTTATTCTTTCAAATTTAACAAAGATTTAAGCTATCGTAATGAAGAATTTATTTGTGAGAGCACATAGCATGTATATTACTTTATTATCAATTAAATTGTAAGTTCTTAAGGTAAATGTAATTGTAATATTACAATAAAAATAAATGAATAAAAGAACTGTAGTGAAGAATTTATTTGTTATTTTATTTTTAGTTAAATTATATTTCTAAAGTTAAAAACAATTGTAATATCTTTTATTTCAAAATAAATCCATGTACATCTACAACTTTTAATTCCAAAGCTAAATTTACCGATATATATTAGTTCAATAAGCACTACACAATCGTAATGTAAAATATAAATAAATAACAAATAAATGTCTATTCATTAGAAGAATCATCGTACCAGAATCTTCTACATTTATGACAAATTCTTCTTAATTTTCTCTTATTCTGCTCATATCAATCATTTTTGTTTAAATACTTTTGACATGCACTTATACAATTTTGGTTAGTACCATTATGAGAGGCAGTACGAAGTAATTTTTATGCATTGTTCAATTTAAATGCGGTATTATTTACAGCTACTTCTCCTTTTACTTGGACTTAAATTAGGTCTGTAGGATTGAGCTCACAGTGATATGGAGGAAGTCTCAGAACTCCTTTGTTTTTGGAACTAGTAAGCTCATCTACTATGTACTTGTCATATTTCGATTTATGTTACTTTACTAATACAATTCCACTTTTAGCATATTAGCAAAACTAATATTATTTTTAATAAGCCATTCTTGAACACCACATTTCTTCGTTGATGAATCTGGTATTTTTTCTAACTTTCTTTAATAGTAGAAAGCATTGTCCACTGACAGAATTAATTTCCAAG